>VMKM01002239.1:0-81538 GCA_008360985.2 Macquaria ambigua
TTGATTCTGAGGATTTATGTCAAAAAAAACGATGGTGTGTGTGTGTGTGTGTGTGTGTGTGTGTGTGTGTGTGTGTGTGTGTGTGTGTGTGTGTGCATGTCAGAGTGCTTGACAGGCTGAGCTCTCCCTGCGCCTGCTGTGATTCTGAGGTGGTCAACTTATGACCTGTAATTACATTGGTACTTTGCTCTCACATCTCACCGGAGCAGGTTGGTCTCGGACACTTCAATTACCTCACTTCAATACCTCTGTTGCTCTCACATGCCCAGCAAAATCATAATGATAGTCCGGGGACTGGACTGATACAAATTTTACTACTCTATGTGCTGCAGCAAAGGTTTGCCAATAGAAAGCAATTACAGAAAAAATGTTACAAGAAAACAACAAAATAGATTAAACCTAATATTTTTCTGGGAAGTGTATACAGTATTATATGATTTGCATACTTACTGTAAGCTAACTGGACAGCACATGCCATTGGTTAAACTAAGATGTGAGAAACTCCCCATTCATTAGTGAAGTGACAACAAATTTATTAATTTAGCAGACTTTCCAGCCACTCTATATCAATGCAATTCATGAAACGTGAGCTTTTGACAATTAGATGGACTATTCTGCATGTGATGACTTACACAATGAAATAATTCTGCGAGTAAAAGTATTCAACTAAGAAGAAACATAATCTATTCTGATCACAAAAGACTCATCCAACCAATAATAGTTCAAACTGTAGACAATTGTGTTTAGTCATTTGCCTAAATGTGCTAACACATTTGCAAAAATGGTAACAAAGAATAAGAAATGCTATTTCTGTTGTGCACAAGTAACAAAATGTTGTGAAGGATTTCACATATTGTTTCGACGACTTCAACTGTCATTCGAGAATTGAGCCAAAGCAACTGATAAAAAAAACTGCAATAACAGGCAGGATTTATTTTGTGGAAAAAAAACCAAAACCTGAACCCTCATGGGTCTCCACAGACAGGCTTGTAAATTCTTGCACCCATTTCAATATGCAGACATTTCAATACTTAAACAAGGGACGCTTGAGAAAACAGCACAGCAAGGACAACAACAATGGCCGACACATTCTTTGAAAATGGTCTGCATCAATTTGCATTCAAACTTGTTGTAAAATAGAGAAGAGCAAAAGATCTATCTATTGGGGCAGATTTGAAGGTTGGGTCCAGGTCACATTATGTTTGCCCTTGTGTAGCTCTGTCACATTGTGGTGTAACGGAGCCTCAGCTGCAGGATTGCAGTTTTTAATGAAAAAGTGGGGGCCGCCACATGCAGGTAAGACCCCTGGAGGTTGTATTTCCAGGGCTTTGTTATATCCCACAATGAGGCAGCGTGGACACACACTCAAGCACGCATGCACACACACACACACACACACACACACAGATTTAACCAGACAATGATACCTACAGTCGTGGCTGATAACACACGCATGCATTTCCATGTAAAAAGCAAATGTTGGATTTATCTTTGATAATCTGACAGAATCTCAAACAGGCATTAGATATTAAATGTCTCAAAACTTCAATCAAGTATATGAGGAAACGTGAAGTTATTAAATCCACGCCAAATCCAACTTTGGAAATGGAAGAAAATCTTAGTATTTCTGGTGATAATATAAAACAGACTGCCAGACATTTTGGAGTTCTTTGTGGGCTTACTGCGGGGTTCAAGGCCAGACTTGTTCAGTCATATTTCTATTAGTTGAAATGTCTCAAAACTTTATAATTTTCCTACCGGAATAATGCTAGTTATTTTTTCCCCCTCTCATTTGTAACTAGTTTTGTATCAGCAGCAAGTGCCGGCCTTCAATAAAGCTAAGTGCTGATAACAGAGTACCTTCACACTAGATTTTATAACTGATTTTTTGATTTTATAAGTAATGTGTCAAACAATAAACGGTGCAAAATGAGTTTTGTTATAGAGCTTTTAAAAAGCACCACCCAAAATAAAGACACTTTTTAAATTTTATTTTAGTGGGACATTTGTTGAAGTACCGAGTAACAGAATCGACTAAAATATTCCTTAAGTGGCACTTAAAACAGTCCACAGCCGTTTTTCTTCAGTCTTGTTGTAAAAACCTGCAGCTATCTTACTGAGGTACTGGTTGTCCTGAGAGTTAGAACAAAACACAGTGAAGCAGCATTTTGTTATCATGCAACACAGACCTGGAATAACCTCCCGAATGATATTAGACAAACCCTGCTGATCACTTTTAAAGTCAAAACTAAAAACGTTCCTATTTTACACTTCCTACTCCACCCAGTAATGGCTAAAAACCTATCTTCTTAACTTAGCTTTTAAATAGCCTTCATTTTATTTATTTTTAAATTGTTTTTAATTTAATTTAATTGTGCATCTAAATGTGTGAGTATTTGCTGTGTTCTTCTATCTTTTTATTTTCACTTGATTCAAACTATATCTCTTGTATCGCTTTACTGTATTTTTGCACTTTTATATTGTCAATCTTTTTACCTTTGTTGTATTTTTATTACCCTGTAAAGCACATTGAATTACCCTGGTGTAGGAAATGTGCTGTACAAGTAAAGTTGCCTTGCCTATCTTGTTACCCATTTTATTGACATCTGAGTTACTATACCGTTAACATGACACACTGATCCCAATAATTTACATCTATTTCATCATAAACGGGATGAGGGATCTGATTATGTAGGAGCTGGTTGAAATGGCAGCAGGATATCTAAGGACTGCTACTGTATTATATCATCAGCAGTATCCAGTGGGCACCTTTAAATTTCACCCCCAAACACACCTTCAGAGCGCTCATCAGTCGGTTGTGGTGTGGTTGCACTACACACCTCACTCTTCACAGACACTATGTCACCCAATAATTTTCAATCACACCGTCAATCTCAAAATAGGACAGCTGACCATCCCGGGTAGAAACTGTTTGCTCAGCAGTTCAGACACTGCACTGTGCCACACACAGACACTGATGGGACAGCTGACCCTGGTGGCTCGAAATGACTTAAACTGACTTAAACCTAACTCAGAAATTCCCAAACTGCAGATTTATTGGCAAGTGTAGCAGTTGTGTACTCTCTCTTGCGTTTTATAATTAATGAAGCTGAAATCTGTAATCTTGTCTCCAACCAGCTGTTTATTACCCTGCTGGACACACAAACCTGGATCTCATAACAACAGAAAGATTGTATACGTCTCACAGCCAGCTTCAGTACCATGAAGCTCCATGCGTTTTCTTTTTTAATTAACCAACAGCTGGTAAGTTATAACAGCAAGATTTCTCATTAGGCTACATGAGCTAAGTCACTTACATTGTGGTACAGCTAACAAATGGCTATACACTTAATAACATAATAATAATATGATCATATAATTATCTACGACAGTAATTGGAAGTGCCTTTAATATGAAAAGCTTGCCCATTATCAAAGGCATCAAAGTTTCAGGAGCACTCCTCAATCTGCAGCGGCCCTGCAAGAGTCATTACAAACAAGACTAACAAAAATGGAAGCATTAAACATTATAATGGTAAAATATATAGCAGAGCCTAATAAATAAAATTAACAGAGGTATTGGCAAGTGGAATCATTTCCTCTTCTGCGACATGTGTTGGAAAGTAACTAAGGAAATTTACTCAAGTACTGTACTCACAGTAAGTACAACTTTGAGATATTTTACGGGAGCATTTCCAATTTATGCTACTTTATACTTCTGATCCACTACAGTTCAGAGGGAAATATTCAGCTATAGTTACTTTTCAGATGATAATTTTATGTGAAAAGACAAATATGAAAAACTTATAAAATACAACACAGTGACAAAGATTAAACCAACTTTTTTGGCTTTTTTGGTTTGTTTGAGGTAAAATGATCTGATATGTCACAAAACAACGCAAAAAATCTGCCCAAAGTCCAAAAAATAAATACAGATTTGTGTGGCAGAATTTAGTTTTTTCTTCTTTCCTACCCTATTAATCCACTCACGACCCCTCAGATTTATCTTGTGGCCATTTGGGAGCCCTGACCCCTAGGTTGGGAACCACTGGACTAAACTACCAAACTGTATATAAAGTAGTTAAAACTAGCTCCAGCTCGATCAGCTACAACAGTAAAATGTTGCTTACTCATTGATATATCAGTATTAAAAATCAGTCACAGGGACGAAACAAGTACTTTGATACTTTAAGGACATTTTGCTGATAATACTTGTGTACTGTGAATACAGGCCTTTTGTATTTTTACATTGTATTGGTTCTTTTACTTAAGTGAATGATCTGAAAACTGCACAAGAATGATAAACCAAAGGGACGGCTGACACACGCAGCTTTAAAGAGTTAACTCAGCAGTTCAGAAACCACCATCTGCCAGAAATCATTAAAAATTAGTTTTTAAAAGATGATCATTTGCACTGCGATAAGTTTAGATCCTTTTATGTGCAAAGCTTAGTCTTCGATGAACAGACAAAACGCTGTTGGCTTTTCCAATTTGGGATTAAGGGATTGGTGTACGTCAAATATAATCATTTAAATTATTTAACTAATCAGCAATTACAGCTGTCTTGTTCATTTTAAGTACAATGTGTACAGTACTTAGTGCTGTGCAGGCCTTCAAGCCTACTTTGTCACAGTTTATGTTGTATTGCAATATTATTTGATTGGCTTTTAGTATTCCAGTCCGCTGAACAAATATTTGCTGATAACACAAACAATATACTCAATAAACAGTCTTTCCCTGTCAAATAATCACACATAACTGGTGTTTCTTCTGGCCTATAATGCGGGAGTGTAATCTCCCGTTTTACACATGTAAGAACCTTTCATAACTGGCAGATATTACCCAAGAACCTGTATTTTGAAGTCAGCCCAGACAAGTGCATCACTTCATGCTGACAATGTAGCTTAAATACGCTCCGTTCTGCAGATGCTACAGAGGGAATTGGAACCATAAAAAATGCTGTGCAGCCACTATTGGTTATTGTGAGCAGAAGGTCAGACAAAAGGCAGGAGGATAAAGATTTGAGTGTGTTGGCAGTCGGGAGAATCTCATCTGACAGGAAGGACCAACATACACCAACCACACTACAACTTTCCACTGACTCACCACAGTATCAGGTATGTTGTCTGCCATAAATTAGGCCAAACGTGCATAAGTGCTAATGGCCGACTTGATTAACCACAACCTGTAAATATGCTGTTATCCACGCCACGTTCTGATCATAATAACATATTAATATGACATTTTATTGACTCTAATAAGAAACATTTATCCATCCAGGGAGGTCAGAGGTCAGGTTAGTGACAGCACAGTTTCCTTATAGCTGCTAGGAAGTGTCTCTTTGAAGGGACACTGTAGAAGGACGGAGGCTTTTTTGGTAACTGGAAATTAAGCAAATATAGAAGGATGTACAGATTACATAGGGTTTAGGGAAATAAATTAATTAAAATAGATTAGTTACACTTAGCCTTAAAGAAATATTGCCAGATTTTAAAGAATGTGCTGATATAAACATTGTATGCTATAATTATCTTGGCAAAAACGATTGCATCATTCAATAATATCTAAAATAATCGTTTATTGTTAAAATATAATTTAAAAATACTGGCCATACGTAACTTATAAAGGACTTTTACGTCATAAAACTTCTTTTTTTAAACTTGTTTGATTGTTTGGCATGCTAATATAGAACAGGTACTCAGTCATGTATTTCACGTGAATAATATACAATGTCTTTGATATTTAAATTTAATTTTGAAGCAAATAAATAATTAAATATATCCACTGTGATTTTGTGGGTGCAGTGTGTAATGCCTCCACACAATATCCAACCATTTAGTAATTCAGCATCATCATGAACACTTGCTGTGTTTGCAGTTTTAGTAAAACTTGAAGGCACATTTTTTTTTTTATGTTATTTCTTTCTTTCATTGTATTATTCCTTTTCTTTATTACTTTCACTGTTCAGTTCATTGTGTCCGGCTATATATGACATGTGAGCACCGACCATGATGAGTTCTTTCACACACCAAAGGTCAGAGGCATCACTTACAGAAAGAGAAAGACCCCCCAAAACACTCATTAAGTCATTTACCTCATTCCCTATCAATTATTGACATGCAGTTGTCAGTTAAAAAGGCAGCCAGACTTTCCGTTGATCTGTTTGATGAATATTTCAGCTGACAAACAGGCCACCTGACACTCTGCACCGAAGCAATGTGTGGTTAGAGAGAGGTCGCTCATCCACAGTCACGCACATATGCATGCACGTGTATATACAGTTACAGTGTTGTTGTTGTTGCTATTCGGTTCTAAATGTTTTACTTACTGCTTATTTACATTGATTTCCCCCCTGGACTGTGTGCTTATAACCTTCTGTTTGGACTACAACCAACTGGAAATACATATTTTAAAGCAGGTAAAATGACTTAGGCTACAGTCTGACATGCAAAAAAACTATATATGCAAAGTTGGAATGTACATTTACTCATGTACAGTACTTAAGTATAATTTTGAGCTACTTGTACTATATTTCAGTATTTTATGCTACTTTATACTTCTTTCAGAGGGAAATATTGCACTTTTACTCCACAGTACAGTAGAGGTACCACTTACTTTGCAGGTTAAGATTGTACAAACAAAACCATTGATGATCATATAAAATACAATTCATTGTTATAGATAAAACTACCCAACAGTAGTAATTAAAATGAGATCCACCTCCACCAGCTACAACATTAAAATAAGTAATCATAATTAAGTATTGTCCAGTATAACAGTGATGGGGCCATCCAGCTGAATAAGAAGCATACATTTACTTTTTATTCTAATTCTTCTGTACTTTTACTTAAGTATTTTGAATTAGTTTTACTTGTAACAGGGTATTTTTACACTGTGGTATTTACAAAACTATTCCTCACTATCATCATAGGTAAAGTAGCTGCAACCTGGCATGACTTCTTTTAACGTCCAGAATAATGTGCCAAAACTTATTTAGTCACTTATTTATGTACATTAGAATATAAAACAGGAGAAAACAAGAAGGTTCATTAACTAGCCCCTTGGTCTCAACTAGCCCCATCTGTGACCTCAGCACTCCATATGTCACTCTGACTCGGCCCCTACGCAATCCAGAGTGTAAACATCATAATGTTATGTTTTTACGTCGTCCAGCCATAGGTCTGTCTGTCCAGAAAGATAAAATGTCTGCATGGAGCAAAACTAAATCCAATATTTCCACAGACTTCACCAGCCACTGCAGCAGCCTGCACAGCGGACTTAACATACATTTCAGCAAAAGAAGAAGAAGAAGAAGAGTAGAGTGGGATGGTGCAGCCTGTGGAAGTATTAGATTTAAAATTTGGCTTCTCCCCGGGCAAACATTTTATCAGTCCGTGCAGAAAGCAGACATCTGTGAGATCACGAAAACACCTTTGAGGACGCAATCCACTGCTGGAAGACTTAAATAAAATAACATTTTGACTTTTCCCCTGAAGGTTTCCACACTATATGACTGAAGTAACTTACAGAGTGCTGAAATCACAAATGCTGGGTTTCCAAATCAGTTTGCTTGGAAAAAAGATGCATCATGTGAATAATCAGTACAGTTGAAACCTACAATTGGAAAATTTTAACAATCAGATTCCTGGGCTGAAACTACCAGTTGTGTAATGTATGTTCATGACTGAAATAAAAATGTTACACAAAGGGGAAATATTTCAAGCAAAGTGAAATATTTTATGGCTTTAAGCATTTTTGTTTCACGTGAAAAACAAAAGCATGTAATCACATCTTGCATTCAATAAAGTCACTTGACCACAGCATGAAAGAAGAGCCAGTAGAGCTCTGGTGAACTGGTGATGTGTTATTTATGTCAGGCTCAGTTCAAAAGCAGCCTCTATGGAGAAGACACACCCCATAAACTTGTCTATGGCCCCTATGAGCAGGTCAGGAAGGCACCAATATTTCCTCTTTATTAGAAACAACAGAAACAACATGCAGCCATAAAGGGGACCTCAGAGGTGAATCTGAAACCCGGGAAAGCATGCTGCTCCGAGAGCTGAGAGGTAGTCACACAATCCATTTCTTCCAACCTGCTTGTCCATATATTGGTGCATTTCCGTCATAACTCTCACACCAGTGACTCACAAACTCTCCATGCTTCATCACAGGTCAACTTGGAGATGAACTTTAAAGGAAGATGTAACAAATGATCGCAGCCTCTCGGGCAATTCATATCTGCTGAAGTGCCATAACCCTCTACATATCCTGACCTCAATTTGGAGTCTGCGTGTTGAAGGCTCATCTGAGGGAGATGGTATCGATCTGAGCAGGGACTCTGGCAGCATCAATAAACAACAGGCTTCAGGCTTCAAGGCTGAGGAGACACATCTCTATTTCAGCCGGAGGGTTCGCATCTGGATACCTGAGTTGGGACGTGGCCCTGGACAGATGGTGGGACACGTTTTTTCTTGCTGAACTCACAGCAGGTCCAGCCCCTTTGTGAGACCAAAGCCAGTGATAGCTTCCCTACTGTTGGTTCTAGCAAGGTAAATAAGGCCTTAAACCACAAGCACACATTTTTACTTTGAATAATTACCATTAATGTTAAGGGACATAGTAAATAGAAAGCTACCAAGTAACAGTCAATATCTGCGAGAGCGATCAGTGCTTATAGTATTTCAAGATCTTCTATATCAGTATTACAGTGAAGGAAGACAGTGCTGACTTTGGCCCATTAATCAATAAACACAATAAGCCAACCAATACATTTCACATAGACTAATGAAATAATAATCATCAGAGGAGGAGGAAAGGGAAGAAGAAGCAAACACAGGCTGCATTTGGACACTTAGTTACACTCAAAAAACAGCCATAAATTAAAATAAAACTATAGTAAATAAGTAATGGGCAATCTTGCCAGACAATTTTGTTGCTGTCTTGTTTACTTGCTTTTCCCTCTTTGCTGAGAAAGTTAAATAAGTGTGCCTCATATATTTAGAGTCAAAGTGAGCTCACTTGGCGCTAAGCAGCTTGTCGATAGCAAGAAAAGAGGTACGGGGGCAAGAGAGGAGGTCTGATAAAATGGCTTTTAATTACCAGACAGTGAATGCTGGCCTTCCTTTTCCACTTTCTCCTCCCAGCTAAGTCAGGGGTTTGATTTCTGATAATGTGGATTGCTGACTGGGCTTCATCCTAGTTGCCCCTAAAGCAGAAGGACCTAACGTCAAGTCCTGGGAGAGTATGTTTGACAAAGTGCCATATAGATCCTCTGCTTTTCATCAGAGGGCAGTGCTGGTGGAGGCATTAATCAGAAAGCTTGATAGCCCGGCTTTGTTTTCCCCCTTTACTCTCCTGTAACAATTAGGCAAAGTAATAATTTCAGCCATGACATGGAAATCAGTGGGTCTTTAACCCAGCTGTTGTTACATGTGTAAGAGATTAGATAAGTTCAGAGCAGGTCGATGCAATGAACTTCTAACCTCTCTGTGTGTGTACAGTATGTGTCCACTCCACTACATTTCAGAGGGGAATATTGTACTTTTTATTTCATTTATTTGACAACTTTAGTGACTAGTTACTTTGCAGGTTAAGATTTAACATATATGATGCAAATAAAATACGATGCACTTTATAAGTTAAACAACCCAACAGAATATAAAGTAGTTAAAATTAGGCTACAACTCGACAAGCTGAAAAATTAAAAAGTTGCTTACAGGTTAATGCATCAATAAACCTCTGAATGGGGTGATTCTGCATCCACTACTTTTAATACTTTAAGTATATTTTGCTGATAACACTTCTGCACTGCACTTTTAATTAAGTAAAATTTTGAATGCAGGACTTTTACTTCTGATGGAGTATTTGTACACTGTAGTATCACTACATTTACTTAAGTAAAGGATCAGAGGAGACAGATCCAGTATTTTCCCTTTTCCCTTTGAAGGCTTCCCTAACCTTTTAAACAAGATGGTAACAACTTCAAGTTCAGCCTTAGGCCAACCAGAGGTGGAGACTTTTGTTTTAGCAGCCAGTGAAACCCAACCTACTGCAATGGCTGGCACAGTGCATGTCTCATTGATATTGTTTTCAAGTGCCACATGTCCAGCCAGATCTGAGCCATGCAGGAGACAGAACAAGCTTTAACAAGTTCTTATCATCACACAGAACCCCGGTCAACAGACTTGGGTATCAGCTCTGTGAGCGCAGCGCTGTAAATCAACAGAGAAAGAGACTTCATTTTGCCAAGGGATCAATGTCTTGTTCTTGGAACTGCAATCAGAGCTCTTTGGTGAGCGGACAGAGAGACTGATTCAGCTCCTCAATCATAAGGCCGTAATCAACAACGGTTTTAAGGCTTTAATTATACACTAATGACTCATGCCCAGTGGAAACCTTTAAATACTAATGCAGTGTTAATGTAGAGTGAAAGAGGCAAAAACCCCTTTGAATACTTGAAAAGCCGTGGTAATGAGGGCACATACTCCTCTGCACACCTCCTACTTTTTAAAGCGTTTCACTTAAGTGGATTGTCAATACAGATGAGGAGCCTTGTCAGTTTTTCATCTCTGCAACTGTGTTTCTGTGAAAGTAAGGACCATTCATACCATATCCATATATTGATTGAACATTTACAATAGTAATCTAAGGTCAGTTCTAAAAAGGAATATTTACCCTTTAGATACCCACCCATTATACCCCGAGAAAGCTATTGTGCACTCTCTTATCAAATTTGATTTCACATCAATGTCATGCACAGCAAAAGCAGTCCAAGGTGGCAACAGTCTCTTTTGATGGAGAGCTCAATAATTCCAGTTCAGTATAAAAGGCTGTGCCATCCAGTGTTGCACTCATGCACTTTTCTTTACAAAGTCTTCTAGTCCAAAGCACTTTTATAACAAGGATGACATCTTGGTTTTGTCAGGAGAGAATAATGACAACAATGACACACATAGACAAAGAAAAATCTTTTAAATCACATTGTTCACAATTCAACATTCACAGTATATTCACATTTCAATAGGTTAAATAAAACATTAGA
Organism: Macquaria ambigua; assembly: GCA_008360985.2. Classification (NCBI taxonomy): domain Eukaryota; kingdom Metazoa; phylum Chordata; class Actinopteri; order Centrarchiformes; family Percichthyidae; genus Macquaria; species Macquaria ambigua. Next base: position 11,041 of record VMKM01002239.1, read on the forward strand.
AAATGTTTTAAATCAAGTTGGTTATTTAATTTTATAGCATATTGGTTATTGGTCAAACAAAGTCATGCATAACAAAAATAACTGTCTCTTAGAAATGCAATTCAAATCCCCCTGACATGATTGGAAACCTTGGTTATTTCTCCTTTTGTAGGGAAAGCAGAAGTACATGTGCTTTAACATATTATGGGAACAGAGTAGGGATTTCTGGCACAGCTTCACCTACTTCCAAGGTGCATGGAGAAGGGAAAAAGTCTGAAGAGGTCAAAAACTCCAACAACACTTGTAGTATGAAGAATAACTTTATTGCTGGGCCTTTTGACTTGTGGCCTTCAGTCATCCACTTCACTCCTTAACATATTATGCAAATATGTGACAATGAGCTTTTTAAAGAGTACATTTGAATAGCCTACATTTACTGCATGCATTTTATAATTTTTGCTGCACACTCCGTATTTGTAATACCTACTGTATGTCAGACCACTGACTTGACTAATAAGTTCTCAAAGTAACCATGTTTTGAGTGGATACAGCGATGGAGGTCTTTTATTTTGAAATTTCCCTGAGCGGATGTTGATTCGGAAACGCTTTTGGAGCAGTTGTGGTTTCCTCAAAACTAGCTTCATAGCTAAATATCTCTGATAACACAGTGTAAAACTTTGCCCCAGAGGGTGGGCGAACACAAATTCACAGTTAAAGCTAAACTTTTTATCCGGTTATGACTTGACTTCGGTGTCGGCAGTGACTGAGCTCAACGGTTAACGTTTTTAAATCTCATCGCATCACTTAACACAAGTGTCTGGACTGAGCAGGATGCTAGCATGTGTCGTTAGCAAACCACTGCAGGAAATTAGCTCGTTAGCTTAGACAGCCAGCCAAGTGTTATTATGAGGCTTAATGTTTCCTCTTTATGCTCATACTCGATTTAAATAACCTCTGCGCAATGGACACCGAGGCAATAGTGATCCGTATAAAAACGCCGTCAGGGGACATGGACTCGTCCGTCGACTGTCCATCTCTTCTGAACTTCAATGACTTGCTGGTGAGTCTTCAAAATGCTTGAGCTAGCTAACTGTCACTCTTGACTCTTGATGTTAGCAGTTTTCAGTTAAAAACAGATGTACAGTGAAACGACATATAAGTTAACGTTACATACAGTTTGAATTTGACCGTTTCGGTTTCTGACTGAACGTGTCTGAGCCCAACTAATGTACATTAAAACAATTAGGTTTTACAACACTGTGATCCCATCTCATATATTATTAGGTCTGTCTCACTTCCTTAATCCTAACAAGCTCTCTGCGTCTGTCTACAGTTTTAAACTCTCTACTTTATTATTGCCCCTGTCATAATTCACTCTGCCAAACATTTCAGGTCGCAATCAGAGATGTTATGCCTGAAGCCACTGTCACGGCCTTTGAATGTAAGTGTCTGTTTCACACTTGTATTGCTTTACTGTTGAAACAGGGACAACTGTCACAGCCTTTAAATTCAAGTTGTTGACAATTTGGAGAATGACAAGGTCTATACTACTTATAGCACTTCTTCAATTCCAAGTTCACAGTACTGTGAATCTTCTGAGTGACCTATACTGTGTTTCTCATTGGTTTGCGCAATCAAAAGCTCAGTCAAATTTACTAACTAATTATCAATAGTCAAAATACTGTTACTGACAAGTCCCCAGGCTACTGTATGGGTGCACTTTAATTATCCCCATAAGTTTTGCACTAAATTAAGATTAATTATCTCTTTAGATGTACTGTATGTGGAGAGGGCAGGAAAAAGCAAGACTCAAGTAAATGCATCATGCTCATCAATGCGTATCAAAATAATATGAATGATGCTACTTTTTAGATTGTTGTATATCCTAATAAATAAGTGGAAACTATTTATTTTGTTCTCTTGCCCTGAAAATGTACAACAATATACAATATTTTTCTGTACAATTTTGACAGTTAAAATGTTTTAAGCAGCATTAACGCTAAATAGCTTGTAGTGATGTTTATGGTCAGTCTTAGTAATTGAGTCATTGTTATGAAAACAAGTTTGTGGATAAACCAGGTGAGTATATGGTAGTTTGTGCTTGGCTTTTGGATTATTATTTATGAAATGCTGACAAAAGTAACAACTTTTTTTTTGTCATTTAAAAGGCAGAAATATAAACAGTAAAACACTGCTTGTTAATGGCAAAAGTATTAGTGCCTTTCTTTGTCAATTGCACTATATATCACATGCTGTGTTGATTGTGTTACTTAAAAACTGTGTAAAATACACATTGCATGTCATCACAGTCACTGGCAAATTAATGTAATGCAACTGTATTGCTGCTTTTCTCTCATTTTGTTCCTCAAAATTATATGTACAGTTTCAAGAGGAGTGACTTAAGATGACTTTGCTTTGAGGGTTTTCATAATATGGAATGAGTTGCAAAAGCTTTGTTAACGGCTCACTTTTAAAGTATTGCTTGTTGATATAACACAAAATTCAGTTTAATTTTGTGTTACAGTTTGCTTTAACTGTGTATATTTGCTGTACCACAATTACAGTATCTATATCTTATCTTTGTTTGTTTTTTTTTAGATGAAGATGAGGTGGGAGACAGAATCACTGTAAGAAGTGATGAAGAACTCAAAGCCATGTTGTCATATGTGAGTATATAAATGAACAAATTAATTTGTATTTTGTGTATCATGTCACACATCCATCTAACTTTGGTTTTGGTCTGCATAACAGGATTGTATTTTTCTGCTGTAGTTTTATGTTTTAGCAGTTTTCGTGGAGGGTATTTCTTCATTTAATTGATCTGAAGTTTCTCATGTATTTTTCCTTAAAGTTTTTTTGTGCAGCTTTTCCACTCCAAATCAAGGGTCTAAGAATATAGAGTGTTGTATGTTGTACAGATTGTAAAGCCCTCTGGGGCCAATTTGTGATTTTGCGGTATACAAATAAAATAAACTTTACCAGACACAGTGACTGGGACATTGTTTTAAATGTCCTGTATTCTTTGAGGGCTTTGTGCAGCACAATGTAAGAGCCACTCACCTCCCTTTTCATTGGGCAAACATCTTAGAGACAGACATCTCAAAACCATGACACATAAAACTCAAACTGTCACCTTGAGTGTTTTCCCTTCTAGCTGGCATAAAAATGGCTTAAGGTATAAAAAAACAAAGAACAATTTGAAAAACTTGTAACGTTACATATGTTTTTGCTGCAGTAGTTAATCTCAGAATTACAGGATCCCTTGCATGGTCACCAAAACCTTATTTAGTGGTGTTCAAAATGACCCCCTCAGGGCTGTCAGATCAATCAGATACTGTAGACTTTGTACAGTTAAGAAAACACTCGCTATAATGTAGTGTAGGAGACACATTTGGTCTGGTAGAAACAAATCTAAAAAGAGAGAGGTAGATGCTGATGACAAGATTAATTTTGACTTCTTGCTTCCACCTCTACACTGACGTATTTATCTGCAACTCAGCAACCTATAAAACCACATAGCCTCATTCAGTTGTATTTAACCTACGGTAAAAACCAGCTTATAGTTTTCAGCAACGCACACAAACACATACACATGCACACACACTTCCACTACCCATCCAGCTCCCCCACCTAATGCAGTGCATTTTCATATTCCACCATACTTACTGTTCATGCAACGGACAGTAAGAGTAATGGCGTGTAATGTGTTTCTCTACGAGGTACACTGAAAGCTAAATGAACTGTCAATTTTTATTATTTATTATTCAGTACTTAAAGTTTTGCCTCATTAAAGAGCGGCCCCCCTGGGCTGCAGAATTGTTCAAAATCTACTTTCATCTGTGGATGTCTTTTACCCCCCATCAGCTCACAATGATGCTGCTAGAGCCACAGGCACAATTTACACTCCTTGTTTTTTGTCCATTTTTATCATGCATTCACTTGTGGTTGCTTTTTAATCATTAAGTAGCATAGGGTAGCAGGGTGATTAAGCAAAAAGAGACAGCTGTTGTGCCAATGAGCGTTGTGAAACAGGGATGGGAGTAAGTATTGACCTCAGCCAGCTTTATTATTCACAAATCCAGCTTACATGTTTTGAAGTTCTTTTTGTGATTTTGCCTTGCTGTGCTGTGTGTCCTATTTGAATGGGAGTAGCCTTCGAGAAAGTCACAGTATTGATGTACCATTAAGGTTTCAGGAATTTCCTGTCCTGGGTGTTTTGGTATTGCCACAATTATTTTGTGTATTGTATGCTAAAATTGCATCTTAATATTCATTTAACAACCTAATATGGAAGTAAAATGCTGCTGCTACAGTCAAGTCAATTTTATTTATATAGCACAATATCACAAATCATTTGTCTCAAGGGGCTTTACAATCTGTACAGCATACAACACCCTCTGTCCTTAGACCCTTGATTCATATGAGGAAAAACTCCCCAAAAAGACCCTTTTAACGGAAAAAATGGAAGAAACCTCAGGAAGAGCAACAGAGGAGGGATCGCTCTCCTGACGGACAGACATGCAATAGATGTGTGTACAGAAAATCATAGTATATACAATTATACCATAGATTATGAGTGATTTGATGCAGTGATTTTGATCCATTCTTTCAGGAAATGTATAAATGCATAATTTAAGATAGTTTTTAAAGAAAAGACCATGGTAATATCAGCAATACTCGCCAGTATATCTGTGCATTTTTAAATAACAGAGAAGCAACTGCAGTACAACTATAAGAACTACAAGTTACACTTTGAACCATCAGTGTCCCTGACATCAGTTAACTTCAAATATTTTATATTAAAATATCAATGAACTTGATCTTTATCACGTTAATCAATACCTATAAATGTACATTTATTTGGCGGATCAGGCTACAATAAACAGAATATGATTTCATTTTCTAATGCATCAAGGCAGCTTATTGTTCCAACACTTGTTCATTCTTCATTCAGATGAAGTGACATGTCTTGTGACAGCATTTTAATTTATGACCCTGACCTGCACCTCACTCTACCCAGAACAAATATTTTGCATCCACGACACTGCACTGCTTCGTCCACAGATTTCAAAAGCCATTTGTACAATGAATTTTTGGCAAACAAATCCAGGAACCCCCGTTGTAATGGCTTTCTTCTACTCCTCGTGGGACAGTCAAGTGTACAAAAAGCTGCTGATCACCTGGAAAAGACTGGGCTCACTAAAATATCATTTACACTAGCCGAGTACTTTAAATGTCTTATGCAAGGGTTATGCATTTCAGCAGTCATTTGCATTTGTATTATTCAGAGGGTTTTTTTCTTGTTGTGGTTGTTTGCTGTGGTTGCCATTTGGCCTCCGCAGAGACCCCAGTGGATTTCTGCCTCAGTGTTGTTAATTCCAGGTGAGCAGACAGCCATTATGTGAAATTAATAGGAATTAAGAGAAACCAGCGTGTTAGGTGAAAGGTGGCATAATTCATTAGAGTCTCTCATGGTTGCCTTGTGTGTGCATGTGTTTGTGTGTGTGTGTGTGTGTGGATGTTTGTGATTGAATTTATAACCAGACTTTAAATATGCTGTCACTACACAGTGTTTTCTTCTTATTCAAGATCTCTGCTTTAACATTGCCTAGCGAAAAATTCATGCTCCTTGTTGCTGAACAAAATTAATGCTCAAATTCAGCACTTAATTAACATTAGTCTGCAGAGGGCATTTATTGTGAAAAGTATCCCCCATCACTGAGAACATTGATTGCTACATGCTCCTGTGAGACCCAGTAGTCTTCCAGGCATCTCTAATCATTGTTCGACACCTTGAAAGACAGACGCCCCTGTTCAAAGTTAAAGACTGGCCTGTGTCAGGTGCTAAAAAAAACATGTGACCTCATCCGTTCCTCGTTCAGCTCCCCCTGGAGGTAGTGGCTCTAATTCCACCATTCTTACTCCCATTTCCCCTTAGTCTGCTAATGATGATGAGACCCACTCTCCGCTCTCGCTCTCCCACTTGTCCCTTAAGGCTGAGCGATGGTATTTGGGATCGGACACTGTTTAGTTATTGGCCAACAATGGAGAATGTCTTTTAATAACACACCTACTACAGATTAGGTGGTAATTGCAGCCTTAATCAATAAGCTAGCTGAGCGGAAAATTAAAGGTACGTGAAGCCCGACTCCCCCCATACCCTTAACACACACAACATCTTTTTTGGTATTAGGCCCATTGTTCAGATGTGGCCTAGTGAGAACGCTGGAGGGCGAAAGCAGAGGCCTAGGAGCGAGGAGGGATCTGACAGTGATAAATAGGCCTTTTAATAACAGCTGTGCCACTTGGGTAGCCATTCTGATCCATTCCCCATCCAAGCCGGTCCCATCGTCCTCCCTCCCTCCCTCCCTCCCCCACAATGAGAGAGCAAATTTACATATCGCTGTGATGACTTGGTAGTTCATACTGGAAACACAATGAACACGTACATGTGGACTACATAATGACATACATCTTCTAAAGTATCTAACGGTGTCTTCGGTAAGGTCTTGCTGTTAATTTGTGTCGGTTTGAACAGCCTCAAAAAGGAGGGGGCATAAACAAAACACACATACGCACACAGACACTCTCACACACACACACACACACGCACACTCACAGTTTAACAGATGGTTTGGTTAACTGAAACATCAATTATTGCATTGCCTTGGCAAGCGTCTGAGAGGCTCCAGAGTGTGTGTGCACGTGTTAGTCCTGTAGGATATGAGTGTTTGGTGAGCTGTTGACCTGGAGGAGAAAAGGGTTAATGCTACACTCCTTCAGAACAATGCCACAGGGCATTGGTCCTCATCGGCAACAGATTTCAGCACAGCATGCTCGCATTTTTGGGAACACTGTGGATTAATTCTGACGTCATTTAAATAAACAATTTTGTGTGTGTAACATTCTAAAATTTGTCAGAGTAGTGCAAGGCTTTTCTTCATCTGTTTTATGCTGATAAGTTGGACTGTGCTTTTTATTCTGTTAACATTCTTGTCCAGATTTTAAGTCATTCTTTATTTATGAAACAGCTGTGATGTCTTTCCTGAGTATAGTTAAGTTCCAGTATGTGTAACAATCTCAACTATTTGTGACTGTCTTTTCGCCTTCAGTACTTCAACACAATGAATGAACAACGCATGAATGGACTGCTGCCGGACCCTCTACAGATTTTTCCACGAGGTACGGAGTGACATGTTACAGTTTATCATGGATTGGTAATGCTGAAAGGCTCAATACATATTTGTAATTAATGTGTTGACAACTAATCACAAGCAAAATCTAAAAAAGTATTCACACTTCACAAAATTTCACAAATTTCAACTAACATTTTGTTATATCACTTGTGCTGTGTTTGAACAATAAGAAAATTGGAGCATATGGTGGCTAGAAATAACAATGCAGCCTCTGGACAACATTAAAATCCAGTGGCCCATTCTGTTATTGAGTTGACAGTCATTTATAAATCTGCATTTCTTTTGCTCCAAGGACATTAAAATGGCAAGCTTGTGTTAAGCTAAGCCTTGCCCAGATCTCTGGCATTGTCTAGTTTCTTCCTGAACTGGTTTTCACTATGGGTACTTACATACTTCAATACATACCTTTTTTTATATCAAAAAATAGTTTTCTCACCGCTCAAAGTCATACATAATCGCTAAAAGGCCCCAAGGGCAAAGTAACAAAACATTTTATTGTCTCTCTCTCTCTCTCTCTTTTACTCTGTGTCTGGCTCTCTCTTTCTGTCCTCATGTTTTTCTTTCTTTTTTCTCTTAACTCTGTGATTCTGTTTTTCCTTCCTACCTACCACCAGCTGTCTCAAGAGCCCAACATCTCAATCACTCTCTTGTCTACAACTAATTTCAGAGTAGCCCTCATTTCATTTCATCTTTTTTTTTTTCTCTTTATAAAGAACTGATTCCTTTTCAACACATTTTTAAATGGCCCAATGATGTGTTCTACAATCTAGTCAATTACTGTTTCAGCCGGCAAGACTCCAGGGATCCGGAACATACATGGCCTGAAGGTACCTATCTCAATAATTGTTTCAGCTGCCTTACACAGAGAACGAGGGGAGGGGAGGGAGGGAAGTTGAGTCAAATGGATTGGCAACGCCGTGTTCCACTTATTGAAATGTCAATTGAAGTCAAGGCTCTCCTTTTCTTTCACTCATTTTCTTGCTCCCCTTGTCTATGTTTATGTATGGTGGTGGCTGGCTGTGGCTTTAGCGGGGCTTGTCGCTCTCCTTTTCTATCTCCTTATATTCTTGTTTCTTATGCTGCGATAGTCATTAAAGAGCAAGGTGTTATGCTGAAACCTTGATCCCCCTCCAGAGTATTATGATCGTCTCATTCCATATGAAAGGAAGAACATCAGCGTTGGTTAGAGCAAAAACTAAGTCAATAAGAAGATGTCATTGTTCAACCATGAAATTGTCATTACAAGCCCCCCTCTGCCATTTACAAATGGCCTTCCACAGACCTTCCCATTTCATGTTAGGCATATGTTACTATTGAAACTCATTGCTAATTACCATGGGTTAAATGACTTGACACCTCCTCCATCTCTCCAGATGATCCATATTTTCTCTTTCCATTTCAATAATAAAATTACCCCTGCAATACTGAAAGTGCTTTATTTAATGTATCCTCTGAGGAGCTTTGGTAACAACTACTGAACTGTGTCAGTTTTTCTTTAAGGTCAAGGGTCTGTTTTGAGAAGATGATGTTTTCCAAAAACCTTTACTCCTATGGTAATCTTCCTTCTTTTCTCCTGTTTTAATGTAAAAGTAATTGGCTGAGGGGAGTCTTGTGCACTGTTTAAATTAGGTCTTCCTGGGCACTAATTAAAGAGAGAATCCCTGTGCTTTAGTGGACCCAACACACCGGCCTTTTGACCTCAATTAAATGAGTTATTTTTAGTATCCCCTTTACAGGGTCTTGTCTCTTCTTTTGTGTACGATATCTGGGTTGAGTACAGAGGTCTTTGGAGTAAACATAGATGCAGATGAATAGATGTAAAGAACAATGTCCCTAGTGAGGCATGACATTTTTAATGTCTTAACTTTATTTTCCTCTAGCCTTTGCCTAAATCTGTGTCTCATTCTCTCTAGTGTTAAGACATATTGTTGTACTTTCATGCAAATATATTTTTGTCTCTCCTCTCCTCCCTTTTTCCTTCTCCTGTCTGTCATCCTTTCCCCTCCTCTATGTGGACACCTCTTTCTTTCTTCTTTGCCTGCCTCCCTTCTCTCCTATGAAAGCCAATTAACCTTCAGGCTGAACTGAGAGCTTGTGTTTTGTTCTTGTTCATTAGGGGGTCTGGTCATATGTCTGTCTGTCTGCCTGTCTTTTGGCCTTGACCGCTAAGTGTGTGTCTGTGCGTGCGTGCACGTGTGTGTGCGTCCTTTCACATTTGTGTGTATGTGTTTGCACGCCTTCAGGTTAATACAAGACCTAACCCAGCCAATGACTGCACTCATGCTGTCCCAGACTCCATGGCCAACAACAGGTGAGCTTGCTGGGGCATGAGGAGCATGTTACACTACCTGGAATAAACTTCAGTTGGTTGATAGATGGGTAGAAAGATGTCTGTGAGACTTACGTCAGTGCAACTGTGCTGTGTTCCTTCCTCCAGCTTAAAAAAATCATCTGCTGAGCTGAAGAGGATCTTGACAAATGGGCAGGTGAGCCTGTGTTTTGGATTTAAGTAGAATTTGACCGCTGTTTTCTCACTGCTCCTGCTTTCACACATAGTTTCCACTGACAAGAGCACGTTCTCACTAGTGGTTGTCTCCTCTATTGATTTTTTGTGAGACCAACTGTGGGCATGTTATACAATGTGTATTTTGTTATTGTCTCTTCACGGTGCCTCACAAGCCTGCTACAGTCATGTCTCTCTCTCTTTTATAAATACACACTCTCTCTCTCTCTCGCTCCACACACACACACACACACACACACACACACACAGACACAGTGGCTAGCATGTCGGGGAGACAATTAAGCCAGTGGTCTCTCAGGTTTCTGCTGTAACACAGTGAACTAATAGAGCTGTTCCCTCCATTCTCCCCCATCCCTTCATCCATCTCTCTTTACTTCCCTACTCTCATCCTGTTAACAAATCAAGTGAGGTGAATTGGGGGAAACCTGTGTGTGTGTGTGTGTGTGCATGCTTACATGTATGTTGTGATGCCTGCCTCTTTCTGTCTGTCTGTACAAAATTAGTTTTGGAACCCCTACATTGATATCATATCAGCCACATTACAAATAGGCCTCTGTCCACACAAACTTGCTAATTGACAGGGCACTGTTAGCCTGCAGCCTCATTGAGCGCCACACACACACAAATGGTTCATACACATGTTGAATAAAGTGCTCCAATGTAGCATGGACTGGAGAAATTATCAATTAGAGAATTATTCACTGGACATTGTAAATTCTGGCCATTTTGGATGTAAATATAAACAATGGTTTTCATTTCTAAAATATTTTTATATTATGTATGTTTAAATGTTAATGTTATCAATAGGTCTTATAAAAAATATATATAAATATATTTTAACTTTTTATTTATGAAATTCTTTCACAATATAAGGACGGTTAGCAATAAAGCATAAAAGAAACAAAGAAGCAAACAAATATGAGGTCATGGAATAATCAGTAAATCAAGGCAGGTTTGTCTAATAATTTAAAATATAATATCAGACATGGTAAATACAGTGATTATAGGGCTTGTAAAATATTGTAAATAATATGGCTTTTCAGTTTTAAAATTAAGATTTTGTATCATAGTAGCTGATATGTTGAATGTAAAGAACTTTTTTTTGGCTGAGATAAGATGTGAAATGTATTTAATATATGTATTTAAAATATGGAACAAATATATTTAGTTGTACTTGTTGAACCTAGCATATCAGGGTTTTTTTTTCTCAATGCTGTTATTAACTGAAGAGATTCACACATAGAAGAGCTAGTTACTGTTGAAATACAGTAACTCTCACTCTAAAAGTCAAGACCAGGACCAACACTACATAATTAGTGTTGGTCCTGGGCCACTCACAGATATGTGATATTGGATCATTTTCCTCAATAAATAAATGACCAAGTCTAATATTTTTGACTCATTTCTTTGATTTGGTTCTCTTTATCTACTTTTAGGACTTGTGTGAAAATCTGATGTAGTTTTAGGTCAAATTTATGCAGAAATATAGAAAATTCTGAAGGGTTCACAAACTTTCAAGCACCACCGTATGTTTGAAAATATATTGATGAAATGAATATAATGACTGTCCAGTTTAGTTATAAAATATTCCACACTTACATGAGGTTAAGGACATAGCTTAGTCTTTACCTTCTGTAACAATTTAAAGTAGGTCATTTTATAACTGCTGAACTTAAGGGGTCAGTGTTTTCTTCAGTGTTCAATTTTCTAATTATCCACACAATATCATCATACAGGCAGTGCATTACCCTACTCCACCTTTAGGAATTTTACAGCTATAATGCGATCTTCTTCAACGCTGAATAGTCCCTGTTATTTGAGATGTATTCACATGTGCTCTAACTAAATCATAACAAGAAGATTATCTGAGTGCTCTATTTAGAGGAAATTCATTGACCTACAGTAAGTAAGTAAGTAGACTGGTAATTTAAAAATGGGTGAGAGAAAGAAACTTTGGTCAAACCAGCCATGTTAGCTCAAGCTACATTATATTACCCACCTCTGACACTTTTTTTTTTTATCAAAGTAGAGTGGAGCGACGACAGCAAACAAAGTCATTAAACTCTACATCAGTCACTCCCCCACTCACCTAAGCACAATGTCCTTTTATAAATTGGACAGTAAATGTTGTATTGATCTCCTCTTCTCCTCTTTCTGTCCCTCTGTTTTCTCTCCTTATGTTGCTGAACTTGAAGTGACCTGAATGCTTGTCTTGTTTATAGCCTCCAGTGACAATGTAGTCCCCCCTCTCTCTCTTTCGCTCACTCTCTCCCACCTGTGTAGTTACACATATCATCCACTGGTTGCATGTCTTCTCATGTTATAACATCTAAGTACCATTATTGTGTCCTGTGTGTGTGTTTGTTTCTCTGCAGATAAATGCCCAAGATATCAACTATCAAGAGCAGCTTGGCCATGGAAACGGAGGCACAGTTTACAAGTAAGTGTTTGCTGGCTCTCACTCTGAGGCACCAACATCACAAGGCCACAGCACAATAACAGATAGTGACACTGAACAGATACCTGCTGAAGCAAGTGAGATAGTCTGAATGATTTATTCAGTGATGTTGAAGCCTCTGTGCGGTGCAGATATTAAGGAGGAATGTCTCAATTAGTGGCCAGTTTTAGATTGATGTGTGATACGATTTTCATATTTTTTCTGCTCATTTTCTATGACAAACACATCACTCAGTAGGGTTCTGTGAAGGGTACTCCATTGTTCACCACCCTTCCCCTGTTCCTTCATCTGTCCATTTATCTCTCAGTGTTTGGTGTGACATCTATCAGGCTGGTTTGTGTCTGTACCTGCATTTATTTATTCTGGTTTGAAGGTTGCAAACATATATGATATTGATTTGGGGGCTGTAAAGTATGACAGCAATTGACTTAATCTGTCTATAGTACAGCACATTACCTGCTACGATAGAAGAGCTCCATCCTCCCTGGCTGGACAAATGTATTACTGCCCTGCTAACGTTATGACAGGGTTGGCATTTCTGTTGCCTCTTCTATCCTTCTTTTCCCCTACCTTGTGGTTCCTCCTTCCCATCAGTCCTTAGCTATTGAGCTGTTTTATTGAGATTGACGTATTGATCACTGCTCAAACTAACCTTGACTTGACAGAGTGGTCTGTCTTACAATCCCCAGCAAACCCAGTAAATTTCCTATCTAGCAAATCCACAAGACTGTCTTTTTTTTTTATTCTCACCCCTTTCTTTCCATCCAGCTTTTACCGTTTTATGACTTTGAGATAGTTTCATTAAGAGCCAATCTCTCATAGTTGTAGGAGAATAAGATTGCTGATAAGTTTGGCACTAGAAATGGTTACACTGCACTGGGGAAGGCCAATATTGCAAGCCCAACAACTTCTCAGTCAATTTAGCCTAGCAAAAAATCCATATGTTGTGGTGCTGGAATTTTTATGGATGGAAGGAGAAGATAAAAAAAAAAACACAGATAAAATAATCTTCCTGGTTCTTTATGCTATTTTGGTGTTGTTGATTGTTTTATTTGATGTCCATTTTAATTCAGATATATCTCATTTAATTAGTTAGCAGAGGAGCCCAAACATACTTTTTGACAGCTTGAAGATGTAGACCTTTGAGCGTGTCCCCGAACACATGCTGTGTCCCAAATTCATACTTCACACTAATTCTAACCAGGTTTGGAGTATGTAGTGTGTTCTCTCTGTAAAAGTGACCAAATATACTCACAACAGTCAGTATACTGTGTATATACTAAAGAAAAACGTATTTTGAGTGTGCTATTAATGGACACTAGAACTTTTTCATCGCTGACATTTTTACTTGTCATAACTGGGAAAGCACAGGCAAAACAAATCTTGTTAACAATGGAATGCAATTCCAGTCGTTATCAATAGCACTTGGGCATTTCCTGCTCTGACATGCCAAAATGTCTGCTGTGAAAAAGGTCTATTCTCTCACAAGGCAATGCACAGAGGAAATGGAGGAGCTTCTCACAGCTGGAACTAAAGTCGCAGTTTGACGTCCAATGACGCACATATTGCATAATTTCATGTTAGTATTAAATAATTAAAGGTTGGGTAGGCGGTTTTCTTTTGGCATCATTGGGCAAAAACGGCATATTAACCGTGCAGCATATTGTAATTCAAGTGGTCTGAGAGCAAACCTCTACTTCAGCCCCCACTCTTGGTTCTGTTTTCAGGCTTCAGAAAATCTAGCCCGTGACGGGAGACTTTAGCCAATCACAGGTTATTTCAGAGAGACGGTGCGTTCGTATTGGCTAAGCTACAAGAGAAGATGCGCGTGCACGTCCCTTCAGACGGTGAAAGCCTGATTCAATGGTGGAAAATCCTGCCGAAAATCCTGCAACTTGTGATAAATTTCCAACACCTCCTTTGCCTGCAGCGGCGTATAGTACAAAACAACACGTCCCAGCTCCACACGGAGCTCCGGGCTCATTATGTTCGATGCCATGGCGCTCGTAACAACGAGTGGCAAAGAGGTATGATGACAAACAGCGGGGAATAACTTTTGACGGGAGACAGTGGCGTGTGTGTGTGGTGTACTAGCCTCTCATGGCGCTGCTGGACGGTGTTGCAGCTGCCTCTGAAGCCTGGGGCGCTCTGCTCTGCGGTCGCAAAGCGCTGGAGGGACGTGTTTGAGAAGACGAGGGAGGGACTGCGGTCTCGGTGAGGCTCACGCCGTGGAGAGTGAGCCCTACGAGGCATGAGGTTTCGCAGAGGAACTGACTCCTTCTGCTGCTGGTCGAAGTTGTGGGTGTGGTGGGAGGGGCTTAGCGGAGTGATACGAGGCAGCAGAGAGAGAGGCGGAAGGTTTTGAACAGGTTGCGCAGATTTTGCCTACCCCAGCTTTAAGTATGTTCATTTATTGTATACTATTGCGTATGTAACTGCAAAAAACTGTTTTCTATACAGATGCTGTATACATTTAGCATGTAGTATTGAATTGGGACATGCTACAGTGTCTCTTCCCAGTGTGTTGTGTGTGATGAGATATCCACAGAGCATCCTCACCAGATGCCACAATCACGTCAGCTGACTCTTTATTTTGAAGGGCAGTGGTTTCACACCATTTTCCCAGATTGTTGAGCTCTTGATTGCATCAGAGAGGGTGAGGCCAGCTCACACAAAGAGACTTCATATAAGAAGTTATATAAATATAGCGTTGTTAAATGCTAAATTTAGACACATAATACAAAAGTCTCTCATAAGCTCATACACTTAAACAGAGCAATCAATATACTCCCCCACCAACAGTGCCTCCTGGACAGAGGACAACTACTTTATTTGCTCCTTCATCCTTCTAGAAATGTCCCAGTTGAGGTCAACATTTCCACATCCTGCTGAGGACAGCTAGAGCGATGGCTTTGCTTTTTCAGAAACTTCAAGGGTTCCTGTAAGTCATTGTCCAAGCCTCTTATAAGTCCACGCCCTACAACTGGGCTTTTGCTTCCGAAACTACCACGGCTGCATCCTTCCTGGTCTGCTGGTCCCCCTCTGCTGTGTCAGCAGTAGCTTAGTAAGCACCAGGCATGATCTGGGCAGCCTCTTCCTCTGCAAAAGCTTTGAAGAAGGTCCACTCTGACTCCATGTACCCAATCTCCAACATGACACTGGAGAGGCTGGCTCAATCATAAAGGCTGAAATCATTCTGAATAGAGCTTTCAGCCAGGCATTGCCAGCAAACCTGTATTACCAAGCTCTGTCCGGCAGTATCACCTGCCATTAGATCCAGTTGAAGAACAGAACAGAGAACAGTGACGGCTCAGCCACTCCATGAACCCAAGTGTCTCACGCATTTAATTGCTAATACATCAACATAGTTAATGTAATTGTCTTTGATAATCGTTCATAAGGTACTTAAAGAACAACTCCAATAACCTTTTTCCATGAAAAATGAATGAATATAATTGGTTAGTCTTTTTATATATTAAACAGAAAAGGCATAGTATAAGCTAGTGTTCTGGCCCTTCCTCCCTCTATATAACTAGACAGGTCATTTGGAGCTAGAGGAAACTCAAAATTGTGAATTTGTAACAGATTTGGTGTTAATTGTGTTGGTGGCCTTGATATCAGCTCCTAGAAATTTTCAACAGTAACTGTTAATTGCTTCCCCATTTCTTTAATTTTAATTATTTAGTCACAGTCAGTAAAAGCTCAGAATATTTAATACTGCTCTTCCCTTGGCATCACCGTGTATTCAGTTTGGCTTTAACAATTCCATTCAACTGATATAAAGTCCTCTTCCCTTCTCTGTAAATATCTCTATTAGAAATATTTCATGCCAAAAGTAAACTAACATATTTTAAGACAAAAACAGTGATACAGTTATCCAGTCTGTCTTCACAAAAACTTTATCATGGTGGGATTTTCTTAAGGGTCTGGACAGGAAGCTGAGATTATCCAATCAGGTGCATAAAGAGATGAAAACGTGAAGAGTCTATGTTGGAAGGATCACCTTAATCTTCTGTCCATCTCAATCAACCCTAGCCTCTGTGTTTTGTTTCTGTACAGAGACAAAAGAAAAGGGCATTATATTAGCATGGCTTAGTCTAATTGTCTCCAACATATTTAAAAGTCTTCATTACTTACAATGTTTACATTAGTATTTGTCAGCTGTGTTTACATTCCTTTGAATAAAATTGCAACATTTTAAACAAGTTGTTCTTTATGGTAAAAAAACAAATTAGACTACAGGCTGCCTCACTGTTGGGCACCTGTTATTTTTGTAGGGGAAAAAGGGGAGTTTTCTCTGTTAATGTATGTTTTGTTTTTATTCTTTTGCCAAAATTTTTCTTTTGGTTCAGTACATGCATTGGGTGGATATCACTACAGCAATCTAATTTTCAAACATCAGTTGAAGAAACCAGAAAGTTAGCTGCTAACACATGCTTAAAAGTAAACTGCAGTTTATTACAACTTGGGTTATATTTTTGCAGCTCTGACCATTGGTACTGCTACTTTTACTTCTACGTCTACTTGCTACTTTCACGTCAGATGACGCCTATAGCACACACCGAGCGCGCCATGCAGACAGAAGAAGTAGTCAAGGTAGAGTAGCCAGAAGTTTACTGTAGCCACAATGACATATCCTGATGCACTGATAGTCAAACGCCGCCGGTGTGCGGGCTTGCATAGAAAATGAGCACAGGTGTTTGTTTTTTTATCACGGTAAATAAATAGCAACAGCTGATGAAATATACCAGTGACAGTTTTTATTTCAGCAGGCAAATATTTACAATATATTCATGATCATCTTCACCAGAGATGAAAAACAAAAAAAATTAGCCAGATACATTTTCAGTATCATGGTTTGTTATTGTTCTGATTAGAAAAACCTTTTTTATTAATATTTGTTAATATATTTTTTATTTTAGCTATATTAGCCAGCTATACCAAACACATTTTGCTGTACCAAGCAGGAAATTAGCCACTTTTTAAAATACTGTATGCATAAAAACCGAGGGCCTGGACAGGTTTCATGCTTGCTTAGAGACCAATTCTCTGTCCTCTTCAGCCTTTACCCTTCGGTCCAGCTTATATTAGGCTTATCACGTGTGAAAAGCACTACCACTCCCCACCTTTTAACCTCTTAGCCCATTTATGACCCAGAGCCATTTAGACTCAATTGGATGTTACCAACACCTCAGCTCTCCATAGCCACACGCTGACCTAGCCATCCATCAATGTCGGCCTTTGTTTTTTATTACACACACTCTCAGAGGTCCATCTTGTCCACCAATCTAACTGACTCTATGGCTTATAAATACAATAACAAGGACACACAGGCTATTTTCGTGACTCATGGTTCCAGCAGAGCAATTAAAACAAGCACATTTGCCTGCCTGTGACTGTGGTGACATCTACTTAGACACCCATGGCTGTTCCTTTAGTCTCGCAGCCCATTTTGTCCATTGATTTAGTTTTTTCACCTCATTGATTAGACTGTATATTGAGGGGCCAAACCTCTTTGGTTAATTGGTGGTAACCTAGTATCTTGTATCCAGATATTTTCAGATTGTGTCTAGAACCATTTGAATGGGACTGCAGTTTACACCTGGCGTCAGTGCTTCTCAAATGCGCCTTGAGTGAACTCTTTTGATTGTTTTTCACATTTGATTTTATTTCGGTAGATAAACTGTGACTTCTGAGCAGAGAAAATATGTATTTGTGCACTGATGGTGCTAGAGATGAAAGACCATGGTGGCTGTGTGGTACTTTGCCTTAGTAAACTTGCAGTAGTGGTTTGGAATAGGTAAATCAGCTTTGTTTTGGAGATGAGTTTTACTCTTTATGCTAAACTATAAAGCAGACTAGGCACTCTATGAGTGCAGCCTAATAGAAATGTTCAGTTGATTCCCTAACCAATCACTACTGACTGACGTATACGTACAGTTTGCATTAGTTAAGCAAGTTCACAGAGAATGGCGTTCGATTTTTATACAGAGACAGTTTGCTTGTTAAATTACCAATAATGCATGACGAGGTGTCCTGATATAGGACAATCATACTCAAGACAAAGCTGATGGTTTCCATAATGCAAAATATGAGTTCCTTTTATTTTTACTGTGACCATTTTTCCTTTATCAGAACACCTCAAAGGTCAATATAACTGTCATAACATGGACACTGAAAATATTAAACATTATTAAAACATTTAGGCCTAGGTTTTGTCTTTGGTGCTGAATATTTGAACTATGAACTTGAGTGTTGTTGAAGTCATTTGTATATCTCTTGTTTATGGGTAGACTGTTTGGCTCTTTGAGTATTTCTTCAGACAATTAGGCTAAATTATCTAATGCTTAAGAGCCTGAAAAAGAGTAATCTGAAGCTTGGGTGTTTTACAGCCTCAAGCTAAATGATTATGAAATGACTGTGATATGGAATGATTGTTGAGTATTTGGTATCCACTGGGGGTTAGTGTGACACAATGATGTTCCAATTTATTACTCTTAAATGGGACATAGTGTAAACTGTGAAATCTACAATACAGACATAAAAAACAGCAAGTATACAAAAAAACAAACTTCTGCAGTAACAGTTATTGCCTGTAGGTGTTGCAAGACGTACAATCTTGCTGTCCTTGCCTGTAGATGGCAACATTGACATGTCCACATGTGCAGGTCTAAACTGTTGCAGCTGTTGCTTTTCTTTCCTGGAGGTTGCACATTGTGGCATCATGTGTAGAACTGGTCTGACAATGAGTGAATGCCATAGGACACCCTCTAAGAATACAAATCAACATTTTATTATTAAATAATAAAAACATAATGATACATAGCCATTGGCCACCATCTCATTAAACCAACCATCTGAGAGTAGAGTGGGTGTAGAGCAATTTTACAGCAAACCAACAATAGTTGTGTTGTTGTAATTTCTTTCTCAACCACAAGAGACCTGCTCTAAAAAGTGATGTCAAAGTCCATTCATGGAATTAAGGAATACTGACTTTCAGTTTTTTAGCATGGTATAAACAACACAAACCTTTCAACTTTGTTATTGGAGGTTCTCAGCCTTGCTGCTTCTAATGTGCTGAATGCTTAACAAACCTTTTTGTGTATGCGTGTGTACATGCATGTCTGTCTGTGAGTGTCTGTGTCAGCTAAGAAACCCATTATAGCCGTATCAGGTGAGATAGTCAGGAGGAGAGAGAAAGGCAGCCCGTCATCCATGTGGCAGTGTAAAAGTACCATGTTAGCCCTGATCCAGAAGGCCAGTCTCTCTAACCTGCAGCCTCAACTTCAGAGACGTAGAGAGAGGCACTATGAATACTGCATGATGGAGCTTTTATTACAGAGCGAGCTAGAGTGTAAATAAGATCCAGGCAATGGGGCACGTTTACTGGGGTCAGATCAGGGGGAAGTGGCGGGGGGTGGCTATGTAACCTTGTCCCCATGTCTCCCGCTGTCACAAGCCTGTCACTGTAACTCATACAGGGATGCTCGGCCCTGAGGTGGTCAAGGGCAGTCTGAGAATAAAGCTTTAACCAAGCGGTAGTCACACCATATCTCCAGCCCTAAAACATGCCCTTTAAACACATTTGTTAAAACTTTGGGATTTCTTAACTCTTGTATCTCTAAATTAGATATACAGTTTGTTTATCATTTAATTATTACTATGTTAGCTGCTAATCTGAAAAAGAAAGGAAAAAGAAGAAGAAACAGCATTAGCTTTAATAGACATACATGAGACTTTGCATGAAGGTACAAAAATTGTATGTACCCAAACGCTCAGATGAAACTTGTGTATATAGTATCCCACATACACAAAGCTGCACTTCTCATGTGTTAAAGTAGTAGTTAGGTGCATTTAGCCACGGGCTGGGTATGTCTTTCAGCATGTCTAGACTTCTCATTGAGTACTACAAGTTGTTTAGCACGACGAAGACCTGGTTTAATCTCTTTTCAGGCTGCTTTACACATACACAACCTGCCCAGTCAGTGTTTAACATGTCTACCCCTGCAATCTTGCCTCAATTAACATCTTCATGTTAATTAAGAGGCAGCAGTCATGCTTAACCGGTATTGATTGTAGCTTAAAGGAAGACCGAGACATCAAAATGGAAACAAAGCCATCAGCCTTATGTGCAAAGAGCTCTTTTCCAGGAAAGATGACACTTAAGATCAAAAACACTCACTAACACTTGTGGGGCAAAAAAATAACACTGTCTACTTAAGTCAGAAGAAGGCTTATGGTTTGTTCTAATAACTAAAAACGTAATTTGTATTTCTTGCCATTTCATATTTTTTGTTTATGTTTTGTGTGTAAACATTTGGTCACAGCTACCTGATGGCTGACGAAGCTTGTCATGTGGCTTGAAACAAATTGAAGTTGGACATTTTATAGAAGCAGACATCATATTTCTATTTCAAGAATTGTGAACCTACTATATGTAAGATTAAATTAAAGGAAATTATGAAAATAGTTATTAATTGAGACCTTGATACAAAAAATGAAATGTTTATTTTAGTTTCTCTAGATTCTCTGGACAGCTTGAAATTTAAATGTCCTACTAAAATTTGCATTTTCTTTTCTTTTAATCTCCGAAAAATCTGTAGTTTGTTTTTGACTTCAGCAGTGATGGGTCAGTTATCAAAGACGTGTAAACTACAGCTCACGTATAGCACAGCATAGCTACAGTCAGAGTCCAGTGTTTGTTCCAACTGTGGGTAAATACACACTAACTGACGTGGCACTAATAGGTGTCATTAATTAAAGGCCTGGGCCAGTTTTTAGGTGTCTGGCCGAAGAGCAATGTGATACTCCCAATCTAAGACACATTAATCACACCTTGCACCATACACATTCTCTCTGGACGACCCACTGACAGGTGAGTAGCCAGGTATCACATGTACTAGGCCTGCTTGTAAGCTAACCAGCCTGTGTGACGTACACCACCTCATCCCCATCACCTGACAGCTGTTGGACAGTATTCGTCCTTGAGGATTGTATGTTGAGAGGTCCTGAGGTATTGTCACTGGTGCCGTAAACTAACCTTCAAGGTCTGTAACTAAAGCCGATGTTTGGCATTAAGGAGTTTGATAATTAAATCATTACGGGGACGGTCTGTGGCTGCTGCTTTACGTGCAACTCAAAACTCTGTCTGGAACATCTAGTGGTAGGGCTGACTGGATCTGGTTTTGGGTGGTGACCTCTGACCTTTTAAGAGAAATGACAGAGACAATTTGTCATACTAACTCTACTATTGTTCAGAAACACAGAGACCCGTGGAGTTTTTATTGCACTCATTTATGTCCTTTCATTACCCATCACCTGCACTTTATCACCATGTTTAGTACATTAATAGTACATTGCATTAACAATTTGTGATTGCTCTGATCAAAATTAATTTATTAACAACATCGGAACAGTGACTTTACATCTTTTTTCAGGGCAAAGTGTGGGGGAGTTTTTTTAATTTTTATTTTTTTTATTATTTTCATGGGACCGTACCTTAATGGGGTGAAGAAAAAAAAACTACACTAAGTTTGAAAATCTAAACACAAAAACTCACGTTCACTCAACATTATATAATCTTCTGTTTTGTTCCTCTAGAGCGTACCATCTTCTTGGCAAGCGGGTTTTAGCTGTCAAGGTGAGAACTCCTTCCATGTTGATGATAATACTTACTCTTTAATAAGTGACCCTCAATCTAGTCTACCCCATCAGAACATAAACAGAACGTGTTAATGATGTGTTTATTAAAGGCTGCACCTTCTTCCCTCATTGTGATCACAGGTCATTCCCCTGGATATCACGGTGGAATTACAGAAGCAGATAATGTCGGAATTAGAAATTCTCTACAAGGTTAGTTTTTACTTTCATCTGTTCCTCTTGACCAAAACAATTTGTCTTTTCTTCACTGAAAGTTGCTGTCCTACCAGCTCTACATTGTTAATAAACCACGAGTCTGACTAATGAAGTGTCATTTGTCGCCTCTGGTCTTACAATGTAAGCCAGGGATCAGCGATACGTGGACACACACGCAACAACATACACATGGACAAAGCATGTTAGTTTACTGATCACAGTCTGAATTTCTTTCCATGCATAAGAGCAGGTTTTTGTGTGTTGCGCCTAAAATGTACAGGCCCAAATGCTGTGAGCATGGAAGCTCACTTAAACTGAGCATGAATGCACTGTGTGTTATTAACACTGAGCATGAAGAAAGAAGTTGTGGTTACCCTGAAACAAAGGGAACATCAACTAACCTGAGCTCAGTATATTGATGTGTTTCTCCATAGCCCCGTTTTGCTCAGCTAGCCCTCTTCCCATGCAGTGTGTGCTGAATTAAATCATTAATAAAGGTTTCTTTCCAAACAAAAAGAGTTGATGCACTTCAAATTGATGCTGTTGAGTGATGATTTTGAGCTCTGACTACAATCACTTAAGCATAGGTGATCATGAGAAACTTTAAAATTTCTACAATTCAGTGCCACTTTTGCACTCAAAGTCCTGATCACATAATCACCTTTGCACTCAAATTCATAATGAGGATAATGTATAAACTAATACTTTTGTATCACAGATCAATATTTTGGCATGCCCTTTAATGATCACCTTGTCTCTTCTCTTGATTGCAGTGTGATTCACCCTACATCATCACTTTCTTCAGTGCCTTTTTTGTAGAGAACAGGATATCCATATGCACAGAATTTATGGATGGTGAGTTTTTCTGTGGCTAAAGCCATATGTTTTATCTTTGCTAGCCACAGCTGTGTAGAAGAGACTTTGGGGAGCTGTCCTCTGTCTCTCTACTGCATATCCATTTACACTTCTGCAGATCAAAAGGACGTCTTATCGCTGTGAGCTGCTTAGCATGCCTGTGCTAAAAGCTACAAGGTTGTGATAAATCTTGACTTAAGTGCATTTGTAGGTGCGTTTGTATGTGTGTGTCTAGACTGGTGTGAGATGGGGGACTGTCTTTGTTTTTAGGTGTGTGTGTTTGTCCAAGTGCGCGTTAATGCAGTGATTCCCCTGTTTCACACATTTGCGAGCTTGTCGTTGGCAAAGTCTGTCTAACGTCTCAGCACTCTTTACTTCATGAAACTTTGCTTTGATCGGTCATTTCCAGTTGTAACTTGATTATTGCAAACAAGAAATTACAGTGTGAAAATTGAAATGACAAGTAAATATCAAACAAATACAATGAAGGTGTCAGCAGGAGGAATTATGACAGTGATTATATTGAATATAATTGTGTAGACTCACTTTAATTATCATGTACATTTTGAAACATACCTGGAATGCTATTCTGAGAATGTCTACACTGATGTGGAACATTTTTGAAAAGATCCTTTTCTTCTTTGGTTTTCTTTGACTGTTTCTGTGAACATTTTTGATGTGTTTAGGTTTGGACACAGTACACACACAGTACATGTGTTGAATTCTGCTACTGCATTCAGGAGTGCTCATCTTTACTTCTAACTATGAAATATATTTAGATATTTATTTTGTGTGAATTGCTGGATCTGGATCCAGATAAAATTGCAAGCAGCAATTTTTTGGTCAGTTGTTTGGATAGGTGTGGAGTGTTAAAACCTGCATGGCCAAAATGAATTGGGCTGTGTGTTATGCCAAAAAGGCAGTTAGGAGATTTTTTCACTGCCTGAATGAATAATTTGTCTTTTGCAGGTGGTTCTCTGGACGTGTACAAAAGAATTCCAGAGCACGTGCTGGGTAGGATCGCATTGGCAGTAAGTTTCCATGAAATACTTGAATCAAGAGGTGTGTTCTGGAGTTTTTAGAAACATATATTTAAGTATGTAATCTATTAGACTGTATCCTGTATAGAGTGTGATCCTCCATGTGTGCCTGGCAGTCACAGTTTTCAGTGTGACCTGTTATTCGTTTGTGGGATACAGAACCGGTCTGAGGATTCATTTTCTCATTTTATTAATGAAATAAAAGAAAAGAGAACCACAGGTGTGAATTTTTCAATTAGCTTCTATTTGATGAAGTGATGGACAAAGTCAGTGTTGTTTTCCCCGTATCCTCCCCTCTCTCCCTCCCTTTCTACTCTGTTAAAACTAGCATTTTGATAGAAATGGCCTTGATGTTGATAAATGCATGTCTATTTTCCACACTCATTATCCTTCCCCTGTCTCCACCTCCTCTTTTCTGTCTCCCCCCTTTAACTTAATCCGTAATCAAACAATGACAGCTATTTAGTCAGTGTTAATTCTAATTCACAGCTTTCCCTCCTTTCCACTTTCACAGTTGTTAATTATCACAGAAGGAAAAGCACCCAAGAGGGTGTGAGTGAAGCTGCACACTGCAGTTGTTGCACTCGCACCACCACCTTTTGAGGCAGCAGGACTTCAGAGAGCTTTTGTGCTTCTTTAATTTATCTCCGCGTTGGTCGTGCATCAGAGATTGACGACAGGAGTCTAGAGGGTAGCCTCAGCTCTCACATCCCATAAATGAAAAAAAATCACCACAAAGCAGTATTACACATTGGGAAATTAGTAGTACTTAAACAAAAATATAATGATTATATGGCTGTTGTATGAATCTTGTATGAGTCATATGAGTGCATATGAATGCGACAAAAACATGTCTCCTCTCCTACCCACAAAAAGATATTGCTCTTTCCAGTGTGTCTTTTTCCCGGGTGTTTCCTCCCTGTGAGTTGTCACGCAACACCTCCAAGGAGAGGCAGCAAGGAGGCGTCCTTCCTACGTGCTCTAACAAACTCAAAGACTTTCTTTCAATGCGAAGGAGCAACGTCTCAATACTGACATCCTCCCTAATTTCTTAGCTCCTCACTCAATCTTGTAGGCTTGGAAGACACAAATCATCCAGTGAAGAAACATTTTCTTGGTTGCTTGTATCTGCAATGTTACTATTTAGGTGACTACCCAAAGCTTGTGACCATACCTGAGGACTGGAACGAAGATTGACCTGCAATTTTTTTCCCCCCCCATTATTAAGACTCAAAGATAGCTGTATTCCTCTACTTGGAGCAGGTTTCCCCTCCCCTGAGTTGAGTTAGTAGGAGCCCCAAGTAAAGGAATTCTTTGTAGAGAAAATTATTCTCTCTAAATTGGAGGGGACACACTCTGGTAGAAACTGTGGTCATAGTCAGAGGAAGCCAAAAGAACAACATCATGCATAAATGGCAGAGATGCAACCCTAAGGTCACCAAAATGGACACACTCTAGACCTTGGCTGCTCCCGGATATCCTGTCCATAAAACCATAAACAGAAGTACAGACAAGTCACACCATTGTTGGAATCCAATGCCTACATGCAGTGTATGTAATTGACCTTTAGTGTCCAGAATACCACCACAGCTCAAACTCTATAGCCCATTCTCTCACAGCACTGTCTACAAAAATCCTCGGGCAACACAGTTTTATGCCTTTTTCCAGATACAAAAAGCACGTCAGAGTAGCAGATTTCTGCAACGCCTCAATTATTTCCAGTCTGTAAAAAACTGGGCAACTGGACCACATCCAGGACGAAATCCACACTGTTACTCCTAAATGTGAGGTTTAAAAATTGACTAGAGTCTTCTTTTTGAGCGTACAGGATATTACAAGAAGGCGTGTGAACACACCCTTTGGTCCTCATTTATGAAACAGGCAGCGCCACTCCTGATTACCAGTCTAAGGGCAACATCAATACAACATTAGAGACCTGTGTGAACCACGACAGCACAGCATTTCAGGGTGAATCTTGTCCAACCCCCTTTGCCTCTTAGGAGCTTAGTCAGTGACATGTGCCATGACAGCCAGGTTGTGAGATGTAAACAGGGTCATTCTTATTAGTTCTCTACCTATAAATTCAGTTTGTATAGTTCAACTGGAGGTAACCACTCCACATTAACAACCAAGTTAATTAATTATTCAGCCACATATGCTGGTTAAATGTTGAATGGTGTCGAAATTATTTTTCTTCGTCTGTGTCTGTAGGTAGTCAAAGGCCTGACATATCTGTGGAGCCTGAAGATACTTCACAGAGGTGAGTAAGGAAGTGTGCGGGCTCTGTGTTATTAAAAAAAAAAAAAAAGAGCAGAGTTGATAAAGACAAGCCACAGAGTGCTGATGTTGCAGTTCTATCAAGCAGTTTGTCTCCGCAGATGTCAAGCCTTCCAATATGCTGGTGAACACCCGGGGACAAGTCAAGCTCTGTGACTTTGGTGTCAGCACACAGGTACACTGATTTGTTTGTGTGAGCATGATAGAGAGAGAGAGAGAGAGAGAGGATGGAAGAGAGAAGAAGAAAAACAAATGGCTGCATCACCACGGTCCTGTGCAATCTGTGTGTGTGTGCGCACAGATCTGTGTGCATATGGTCAACCTGTCAATCATTGCATTCATTTTCAACTCAAAACATCAGCGCTATCCCAAGGGTCTTCCTCTCACATTAACTCCCCCCCCCCCCCACCTCCATTGTTCTGCAGCCTCCAAAAAAAATCACTTGTTATAATTATGACCCGCACACACAACTGCAAAGCCTCATTGATATGTATTCAGTAGATGTGGGGAAAGCGTGGGTGGCAGACAATAGCCTAGTCATTGTGTGTGTGTGTGTGTGTGTGGGGGGGGGGGGGGTGTGTGTGGGTGGCAGTGTGTGTTTGTAATGTAATCATCAGGGACAGACCTTCAACGTTCCCCAAAACATCAACCCTGAGGACTCTGTCTCCCTTTTCAACACACATACCATCCCTTCTGTGGCAAATTGTTATTCATTTTTAACCTCCACTTCCTTGGAAGGTGAATTTTACACCCAGTATGTGTAACACTAGCAGCATTGACTTGTCCTCTGTCTTTTTAACTCTATTTTTCTGTTTATCTCTCTTTCACACATATACACGGTCCCTCCCCCTCTCGCACTGTAGGACATGCACAAAAAGAAAAGACAACAGCCATAAGGGAACAGACACTCATTATCACAGTGCTGTCATTGATGGCATGTGCCATTGTATCCACACACACACCCAGACTCACTAATGTCTCCTTGTCTTACTCGTGTTCCCTTGTGCGAGGGTTGAGAGCAGCCCAAAATATCAACCTGACATGTCAATAGATTTAGATAATGTAAGTTAGGCTCCTTTCTTTTTTTATTTCCTAATGTAGGACAATGAAGCAACAACCCTTAAAAGTTATTTATACGGGTTAAGGTGACTTATTACGGTCAGTTGAATAGTCTGAATTTATATTGATTTGCAGTATAATTATTTGCTTATGCACTCATAATTAATTTCATTTGCAGTTGGTGAATTCTATTGCCAAAACGTATGTGGGAACTAACGCATACATGGCGGTGAGTGACCCCTTAAGTTGAGTGTCATGTCAAGTTATTTCCAAGATGTACGAGTGAAGATATGAGTTAGAAGTTTATTTTTGCTCCACAGCCGGAAAGGATATCAGGAGAACAGTATGGCATCCACGCAGACGTCTGGAGTGTGGGGATCTCTTTCATGGAGGTACGACAATATATAAATGGCTTTATGCTATGCCTGGCATTTGTACACAGAGAGATGTATGGGAACTTTTTGGAGAAGACACTAAACTCAAGCAAAAGTGGTCCATTTATATTTTGTGTAATTACACAGTTAGGTATCATACACTTCAAATAGAATAGATTGTACTGTATGTCATAAGAATGGCTGTTGCTCATTGACTGAGCAGCATGAGATGCATATGTGTTTGTGTGTCCACATCAGTATCTCTGTTCATCTCTCCCAGTAGCGTTGATCGAGTGCTTGACTGACACCCTATGTTTTCAAATAACATTTTAATTTCAGTATTACACTTCCCTGGTCTCTTGTCCTCCCACTGACATTATTGATTCTCCATCTGTTTCTGTCCACACATCTCCCTCTGCAGCATAACAAATGATTTGGACTTCTGCCTCGCTTTTGTTTGTCAATAATGTTTAATATCATTACAATTATAACAATAATGGATGAGTTCACAGGGAAGGAGCCATGTCAAAATTATTGACATGATCTCTGTGTGATAAAGATAGAGTTTTATCGCAGTGGACCTCCTGGCCCTGTTGTCTTTATTTCCAACTGTGGATGTGTGCATTAAGCTAAATGAAATGGCTTGCAGTCCCACTCAATTTGGATTGATCTTTAGCCCACTAGTTGGTCTATTTATGTTCAAGGAAAGACCGTGAGCGTTTTGACGTTTTAATAACGTAATGTTGCCAATAAGCTGCCCTTGACCAAGATGAAAAATGCCCACCCCAAGTGAATTGCCAAATGTCAGGGAGAGCTGTCACCCAACCCCCTCAACCGTCCCACAATCCCGTCCTCCTACTCTTTATCCCTCTATTTTGTTCTCCGTAGGTGGTAATCGTGGGGGGGTTATTAACTAATAGCTGATGTTGTTTGATGAGGAAGGGCACTAAGCTTACCTCAAAGACTGAAAGTCTCAAGTTCTGCACGCTACAGTGGCTTTAGCAGTATTGTCCTTCTGTGTCTACACTTCCATGCCACTAAGACACTGGCAATGGAAAGGCATGAATACATTAATATAAGTGTACATATATACAAGGGAGGGGGTACATTATGATGAGCGCCTGTGTAGTCTAATGGAGTCCAATCCAGCAGAGCAGCCATGCAAGAAATTCTACCTTTGTGAAGCATGTCATTTGTCAGAAATGTTCCTTTTTTAAGGCCACTGTTTCTTGTGTTGTTATCATGGACTTTGTCAATGATATATATACTGTGAACACACACACAGGGGGTAAAGTTTTTGTACAGGTGTTACAGATATTGCCAAAGACCCAGTATTGACTCAACCTTTTCCAGTATTTTTATTTTTTTATTATTTCAAATGTCTCGAGAAGAATCTAAGAATATCCTGTAGCACTTATTGTTACTTTCTTCTTTCCACAGTTGGCGCTAGGCATGTTCCCCTATCCACAGGTGAGTTATTTTCACTGTTTCATTTGTTTGTATTGTAGGCTAATTGTTTTCATTTTTTATCAATCTCCACCTAAAATATGATGTTGATTCCTGTTGCAAGAAAACTGTTAATTTACAGTAACAATGTCATCAGTGGTTAAACTAGTGTTTTTCAGACCCAGATTTTCTAACAAAATTTTGTATTTTTCATTTTTTAAATTAGATTTTTAAAATAAGATTTAATGAGATGATTTTTCAAATATTTGATACCTTTTTAAACATTCTCCCCAGTAAGTTATTTACATAATGAGGTTTTCTAATGATTCCAAATTTCTAACTTTGTCAAATAATTTTTTTAACTATTATGAGGCACTAATCATAACTCAAGGCCCTGAATGAGACTAAGATGTCTGTTGACCTTGAAATGTAATTTTCTGTCATCTATATTACTTTCTAGATTAGTTGTTCAATATTGATATACAACTTTACATGTATAAATCTACTGTTTGGGTTCATTTTTTCCCCCCTCATTACACTAAGTTAAAATCCTGCTCAAATGTAATTGCCGACCACAGAAGTGACTTCCCAATCCCATCAAGTCTTAATTAGCCCTTTTAAGATGGGTTTATCTAACTAATCCCTAGCTGAGCAATTTAAATCTGGTTACCTCAGGTTACCTCCTGGCCGCCCGACTTCACGAAATGTGAAGGCACAGATTTTATCTAATGAAGTTTGTTCTTAGAACTACATTGTGATTGTGTGAAAGTTATGTTGAAAATCTTATTTTATTATAAAAAGGCTGTGATTGTTTATTTATGCTTAACAAGTCAGCTATGGACACTAGCTACAACCTCTCAGTCTTTGTACAATTTGGATAAACGAGGAAAAAAAGAAAAAAAAAGTCTTGACAGTGCTCTGCGTATTGGCACATTTGATCATTTTCTGTGGAATTTTCCTACAGGCTAAATGTATGCAATACTTGGACTGCTCCGTCAGTCAAATTAAACTTCATTACGGTTGATTAAAGAAGCGTGAAGTGTGTAACCACTGCACTATCTGCCCAGGGATTGCCTAAGTGACTGCTTGCTTTCAGTATGGCAACTATCCTTCCTGGTAAAGAGGGATCCAATTTACTAAACGTTTGAGTTGGACGTCATATGAGCCTTTTAAAATCTCAGCATCTGTGCATTAAAATGAACTGGGATTTCTTCTAGGCCATAGCTGTTTTGGACATTAATGTCGGTTACCTCCATTTAATGTTATTTATTATGCGCTCAGAGAAACCCAAATGTGCTTTTACAAGAATTAATTGAGCACCTAGCTGTGTACTTACGTAGTGAACAGCCGTCCGTGAGCCAGATTATAGTCGTGACGTAGCTATTCACTTATTTTCTGTGTTGATGATTAATTCTTAAGCCGTGATGAAAAGCACATGCAAACATTTGTGCAAGGGAGCAAAGGTGTGTTAAATTGTATAGTGATGTAAATGTCACACAATGATCAATCTGTGTGTGTGTGGTGTGTGTATGACTACAGCCTAGGGCATGATTTTAGAGTGCTGTTCCTTCCTTCATTTAATGCTCCCATTATCATGTTAATTGTTAGTGTATTTTTGCAAATGAATGGTATTTGATATAAATGGGGTAGACAAAATATTAGAAACAGTTCTCTCAGTTTATGGTTTAGGCTCTCTACTGTCACGCAGCTTTCCTCATCTCAGTGTTAATTTTCCCCTAACTCCATATGGTACTGCAGACAGTTCACCTGCAGGCTGTAGCAGAGCGGTGTGGCGAGAGCGCTTGGATCCAGCTCGTCAGGCGCAGCCAGCCAAAGTCCTCGGGCCTAAGCTGTCATTTTTGCAGACGCTGGCACAGCTGTCTGTGCAAAAACCCCTGCTACACTTCACAGAGAACATTTTAGTACAGACTGAGGGAGAAGTTGGAGAAGATGAAAGAGAGAGAGATTGGGAGAGAATCAGTGGCATCTGAGTTTCCACTGTAGACTAGTGGAAGATACAGGATGAGGATGTTAAAGTTGAATTTGGCTTTGAGGCTTTCATGATTTGCACTATTGAAAAGCCAATTTTAGCATTGTTTGGGGTCTTTTGTTTACCCTTTACATTCTGAGGAAGTGTGTGTGCTTGCCAATTGCTTTCATTTGCGGATGTTTAGTTGATGCATTATCTCTCATTCATTCTTTGTGTGTGTGTGTATGCATGCACAGTGGAATCATCACTTCATGTTTGTCATGATTAGAGATGGTCTTTTTAATTCCACTTCACCACACGTCGGGATTCATTTGCGTCCTTTGTCAGGAGTTAATGGAGTTTTTGCACGGCTCGCTCTGAAAGTCTTTGAAGACACCAGACCTGATGTGATGTGATGTGTATACAGCCGCCAGCACTATAGCTTCTGATTGATTTGTTGTCTTTTTGTTTGCTCCATGGTTGTTTTTGTTTCTCTTGATTTTGTCATATTTTCTCAAATTTGAATGAATTTCTGGATGAAATATCATGTCAGTTTTTTTGTGTGTATGTTTCAGCTTCCATTACACATCACTGCATCCATCAAACAGCATAGACACTTTTGTTACTTTGTTTTTTCGTCTCAAATGAAATGGAAAGGAAATGGTATTGTAGTACTATGTACTGTATGTGTGTTGTAAACAATGTTTGCTGTAATTCTTTAGCACCCTACACCAGCTCCAAACTCTTACACTTTGCTTGGTCACATGTTCTCCTTTAAAAGATTAGTTAAAATTTTATTTCAGTGTATTAGGCTTCCCTTTTAGTCTTTAGGTTACCTTACAAATTATGTAAAAAAAATATTGACTCTTCCTTCTCAATCTCAATCTTAAGTATGTAAAGCTGCACAACATCTGTCAGTATTTATTACCATGCTAATTATTATCACCCACACATTTTTGAATAATGCACAATGTCTGCATAACCTTGTATTTGGCTTCCCTATGCTCTATTTTGATAGAGCTTATTTTTCACTAATAAAACACATGATGCAAATCTAAATTCACCACTTAGTGAATCTTAAGTTGAGCAGTATTGAAGCTTTTGGCTAAAGGATGAAAGGTGATCAATTTGGAGGAGATCAGAGGCGAGCTACAGTCGTTGAGTGATTTTTAAAAAGCTTATAATTTCAGGGTAGCACATCTTAGGCTAACAGAGTGACTTAGTTGCTGTTGACTTAACAATAAAGAAGAGAACAGAGAAAAGGACCTCTCACCATTTCCCTTCTTCTTATAGTGATATCTGCATGATGCCAGAGTGGGAGTGCCCTTGCCCATAACCAAAACGTGCATGTCAACCTTTGTTGAAATTGACGGTTTTGATCAAAAATGGAGCCTTTTGTAAGGCTTTTTGGGTATTCTGATTTGTTACCCTTGAAGAAACATCTTTGAAATCCTTAAGGAGGGAAGCAGCCTTCTGATCTTTTAGAAGTGTTTATTGAGTTGCTCTTGAAAGGAACAGAACTCATTTGACATCTAAAAATGTATTTTGTGACTTCTTATAACGAAAAAAAAGCTTGGTGTGGCTCACAAATCGTCGCACAGCCACTTGAGCCACTTGTAACAGGGTTCTCCAGCTCAGAGGAACAAGAAGCTGATGCTGTACACAACTACAGTCGTCCTTTAGTGATACACACACGCACACTCTCAAACACAGTCCTATACAGACAGTGAAGGACGTGGGTCCCTTCCCACCTTCTGCAGCACAGCACAACACCCTTGCTTGTCAAACATCAATTTGTTTGTTCTTCTAAGATCAGTTATCAGAAGAAAATTTTAAGAAATGTGTTGTTGGAAAGTCTTTTTTAAGTGTCATATTAAACAATGTTTACCCTCAGGACGAACATGCCGATAATGATATGTCTACCAGATAATCAGCCAACAGTGATGAGAGACTCTGTTAAGAGGGAAAGATAGGGAGGGATTATTAAACCTCTCTTTTTGATATGTGGTCAAGCTACCTAGTAGAAGAAGAATAAGTGCTCAATTATGCTTGAATAAGTTAGTCTCCCACTATCCAATTTCAACCCCTGGAGCAGCACGCAATTTTGTCCTAGTAATTATTTCTGAACAAATTAGTTTTCCATAGTTGCCTTTAATGTGTCTGAATCAGGCAAAACTGGATGTAGAGGCAGTTTAGGAGTCTCTTGGTATTTGCAGAGTGTAAAAACCTGTATTTAATTGAGTGAATCAATAAGTGCTCTAATGCACTGTCAAAAGACCTGAAGAAATTAGCAATTTATTTACCAAACATTATTAGAGATTTAGCTGAGCCTAGGTTTCAGGCCTTATATCATTTAGGGTTTTTATAAATTAAAACAGGTTGTCCTGATGAATTCAGTCCTGGGGGTTTAAATAGGGAGTCTAAATGCTTTCTATAGTTTCACTGCTGTGTCATACATTTTAAGACATTATCTCATCGGCAGTGTCTAGATCCAAAAGTTCCTGCTGTAGCTCATATTTTTCGAGGACTCAGTCATTTCATATGTTTTGATTGTGACGATAGAAAGTACGCGTAGTAAGAAAATAAGTATTAAATACCATAGATGTCTTTTTTTATTTTTTTGTTTCCCCTTATTTCCGAGCCCAGCACTAGTTATTCTTTTTCCGCACTTTCAAAGATTTGCTCTCAAATCACTTTTTTCTGTTTTGCCAAGTCCAAAAAATGATAGCTGTAACCCTATTGTCATCAT
This sequence comes from Macquaria ambigua, assembly GCA_008360985.2. Lineage (NCBI taxonomy): Eukaryota > Metazoa > Chordata > Actinopteri > Centrarchiformes > Percichthyidae > Macquaria > Macquaria ambigua. The sequence continues at coordinate 44,822 of VMKM01002239.1, forward strand.
GTGTGTAGGTAGCTTATCATGTCCTGGTCTGTTTATTGTCAGTGTTCCACCTGTGAAATTGGCACATTGAGCACGCTCATTAGAAAGCTTGCTCATACTGTTTTTAACAGTTATTCTACATCCCAGCACATCTAGATAACCTGGAGGGCAGGAATAAAGTACTACTCTGAAAATTAGCATTAGTGGATCTTTTACCCCCATTCTCCACAAATGAGAGCAAGGCCATTAACATTTGTGTGTTTTCATTATGTAAATGGTGTTAACGCATACTCACAAATTGCCAACAGGAAAGCAATAATTTTCTCCTGGTGATCATAATGTGTCCAAGTGCATCATCTTGATTATGACATGCTAATTACATATTGCCTCGTCCCTTCTTCTCTGTCTTGCCCTACAGATTCAGAAAAACCAAGGATCTTTAATGGTAAGTTTTATTGCATTAGAATAGGAGGAAAGAAAATAGAGGTCTCCCACACTATAGTCTGTTACTCTTGGTTGGCTCTCTCATTTGAACACTCAAATTGCATTTTTGCAATGAAATATTAGATCATGCTTAAACTGCTGGTATTACATTAGGTGCCATTATGGAATAATAAAAGCATTCAGGAGCTGAAGGATGGCTTTGCCTGAGCTCGCTGCATTTGATTAATCTAAGTAGATACTTCTTTTATCACACTATTGATTTTCCTTATTGCCAAGAAATTCCATGTAGGCTAACATGTTTTTTTCATCTCCCTGTGTCTCTCCTCTTCCAGCCTCTCCAGTTACTGCAATGCATCGTTGATGAGGTGAGTCGCCGTCTTATGTGCTTTTGCATCTAAAGTCAGTCCTAATGGCCCGGAAAGCTTATATTTTGTTTCCTAATGAAGCAAACCACTCAGGCGGCTTTGCTCCCCGCTCACTCAACCCTTCACCCTATGCAACTGCCTCAGGCAATACACATATGCACACGCACATTACTGTAGAGGTTGGACATGTCATGAGTGACACACACACAGCAACACAGCTATGAATTCTGTATACTATAGAACCAAAGCAGACAAAAAAATTGTTTAACCAGGACTATTCTCATGACTGCACTGGGTGTTTGTGTATTAAAAGGCATAACACTTGCATACAAAAACTAACAAAAACACAAAAGTAAAGAGACTGATAATGACACATGAGCTCTGAAGACCACAGTGAGTGCTTGGCCATCTAATAAGCAACATCTTTTTTTTTTTGTTCACAACATACATACAACATATAAACATGTACATGTTTAAAAGCAACAGTCAGACCATACAGAAACAAAGAATAATGTAAGAAAATAAATAAATAAACACAAAGATAAACAGACAAACAAAACGGCAACAGACACACAAAAAGGTTGACATGATTGGACATGATTTCACAGTTCCACGCTTATAATTGATTTTAACACTGTAAATAACCCAAACTTGGACAAATCTCTTTATAAAAATAGACAGAGCAGTGGCACATTACAGGTGTATGATGCAATTAGGTTTAAGTGATATCCGGCATATTTATCACCCTCTTTATAATAAGTTAACATCTGATACTGAAATGCCCTCGTGTCCCCTGTCTTTTTCCTAACACACACATACACACACGCAGTTTATGAGTTGAGAAACTTGAAAAACCAGGCTACCACATATACCCAACCTGAACCTAACCTGAAGAGTTTTGATCTACTGTAGTCTTGATCTACTGTATGGACACGCTATTTTATTGTGTCTGTACATGAATGTGTAAGCTCACAATACCTAAAAGCAGCAACCACAACCTTTCCCTCCTCTCTCTTTTTTGCCTGAGTTCTTTGCTGACGTTCACTAATAGAAAAAAACACCTCTCTAGCCTAAACCAGCCCCCCAAACCTCATCACCAGCCATATCACACATTAAACATACAATGTCACTTGTCCTTAACTGCCTATAGATCGGCCGTAATTAATAATTAAATGCTTTTGGTTGTAATGGATTGACCCGGGCTGAACTGTTCATTAGTCAGCTAGACAGAGGCATCACTCAAACAATTTTTCCTGTGCCTTTTCCTGTTCCTCCCCTTGAGGCGAGAGAACATTCTCTGTTGTCCCTGGCGAGCGTTACTGTCCCAGCTAATGCAGTGCTTTGGAGGAAGAGACAAGAGGATAAGCACTCTTTAGAAAGATGAAGTCGCTCAGAGAGAATATAAAGGTTGGGAACTGCACTTGGGTGTGGAAGTATATACACATCAATGTGCAGTAGAATACCCAGAGAAGTGCTCTATCTTAGTGTTCTCAGTTTGTTGCCAGTTCAGGACCTCTCTGTCTTACTCAGTCATTTTGAGACCCTTTTGTCGTGCACTTTTAAGTACACAATTGCTAAAGCCTTCATCAAGTCCTTTAGATGTTATGCCTGCCAGATTTCTGAAGGAGGTTTTTAACCATGTTGGTCCCACTATTTATCCATTGTAAATGGAGGGCTGTGTTCCCTCCTGCCTTAAGCTCACAGTAGTGCACCCACTTCTCAAGAAACCTAGCCTTGACCCTGTGGATTTTACAAATTTTAGACCCATTTCCCAATTGCCATTTTTATCAAAAGTTTTAGAGAAAGTTGTTTACTTAAAGTTAATTTCTTTTAAGAATAGTCATAATATCATAAATCTATAAATTTCATTCTGGTTTCCGTTCACGTCATAGCACTGAAACTGCCCTCATTAAAGTAACAGATGATCTTTTACTTACAGCTGATGCTTGAGGTTGTTAATTTTTAATTCTTCGGGATCTTAACTCAGCATCAGGGATACTGCTCTACACTGGTTCAGATCTTATTTATCAAACAGAACCTTTTCGGTAGTGGGGGTTGTTGCCCCCGTCTGACCTGTGGTGTTCCCCAAGGCCCTGTCCTTGGCCCACTGTTGTTCTGTGTATACATGCTGCCAGTGGGACATATTATACATAAAAACTAAATTCAATAACATTGTTATGCAGATGGAATGCAAATGTATGTCCCATTAAAAACCAGTGAAGAGGGCAATTTTCATTAGGAATTATCTTGTCTGTCAGAAATAAAGTGCTGGTTGTCCTAAAACCTTCTAGCTAAATAAAAACAAATCTGAAATCATTTTTGGTCCTACAAAGTCTATCCCAATTTTACAAAAACATCTTGGCTCCCAAGTCTACAAATGTCAAACCTGCAGCAGAAACCTTGGTGTAATGTTTGAGTTGTTCAATCACGGTTTTATTAACTGAGGAGCATCTCAAAAATCTGTTGTTGTTTTTTCTCTCTTGACCTGATCTCGAGTAGGTCATACATGCTTTTATATCATCTCGGTTTGATTATTGTAATTCATTGTATCAGCCACACTTATTGTCTTACGCTTTATGCAACAAAATGCAGCTGCTCAACCTTAAACAAATACTAGAAGACAAGATCCTATCATCCCTGTTTTAGCCTCACCTCATAGAATTGATTTTAAGATTTTACTTATTACCTTTAAAGCACTTCATGGTTTACACCCCAGTTATATTGCTGAGTTGCTGCTCCCCTATGAGCCAGAGCGCAAGACTAAAGGTGACTGGGCTTTTGCAGTCAGGGCCCCTCAGCTTTGGAACTCTGGAAGATCTGAGACTTGCTGAATCTTTTAAATCACTTCTCAAAATGTATCTTTTTAATAAATAGATTGAAAACATCTTTTTACTATGCTAGCACACTACTTTATTTCCAATGTGTTTAATCTGTTTTATTATTAGCGTTTTTATCTTATATTATTCTTGGATATTTCCTGGTTCAACCATGTAAAGCACTTCACTTTATAAATAAAGTTTATTATAGCACAACTTGTAGAATTTAGAGGCATCATGGAGCCCTATGAGTTGCCTTTTTATTTTTCCTTTATAAAAATACCCTTATGAATGGACTAGCACTGACCCCATGGAGTAGTTAATTTAATGCTATAGTGTTTTTAATTGGGCTAGACACATCTGACTTCAACATTATGGCAGGTATGATCAATTATACCTGACTCACTGACATTTAGTAAGTATTGCCCATTGGTACATACTGTAGATGTGATCCAAATACTTTTTATTTTCTTTAGTTGTGATGCTTTGATATTGTGTATGACTTATCCACTGGGGATTTGAAAGTTGCTGTAATGGCTGAATGAGTAATAGGCTCCTGTGAGAGGATCATTAATATTATTGTAGCTAGAGGTATGTGTGTGGTGGGGGGGGGAGTGTGACAGTCTGTCTCTCTTTTTTCTTTCTTTTTCTATCGCACACAAACACACTGTGAGTCATGGCTCAGAAAGGCTCAAGTAAAGATACGAGTCTCATGAGGCTCAGAATAAAGACCAAATTAATACTGAGATGAACAATGAGTTTAACAATTAGGAGGTAGACAGAATATCAGATAAACAACAGATATGTAATTTTCACCTGAGTGAATCATACAAAGGTTGCTACACAGAGGAAGAGTAGTCTGGGGGTTTTTTTGTGCTTTTTATCATTTGTATGTGGCACGGAGAGTGGCCTTGAAAATCAACATAGATAAAATGTAACAGAGAAGAGAAAAAGTGGTCGCAAGTCACAGCTTACCAAATAGATGGACACTTAAAGAGTCGGTTCACCCAAGTGAAAAACAAAAACAAACATTTTCTCACTGAAGGTATCCAGCCATGCAGTTTCTGGCATCCCAACATTATGGAGGTAGAAGGAATTATGTTAAAAATTACATTTTTAAAATTCAAAAGCAATATCTCATTCTAAAAACAGTGTCCCAGTTTATCTGGGTAATCCACAGAACAAGCTGTCCACAGATAATAGTTGGAGTTAAAACAACTTGATGCTGCAATTGAAGTTACATTGGGAGCTTAACAAAAACAGTATATTTAATGGATGCCTGTGTCGAAATTGCTTATGTGCAAGGCCAGCCCACAAAGACACAGAATCTGGTTTGAGGAGAACAAAATCTGGAGGCCTGATTGATGACATTTTTGAGTCAGCTCAGATAAGTTTTTGTTCATTTGGATTGACACCTTTCAGGACTTGTATGTATGTCAGCGATTCAAGTTAGACTTTAGTTATATTGAGGCCAAAGAGTGGTGCCTCATGTATGTTTAATTTAATTTAACTATCCTCCTTTTAAGTGTATGCAAGTGTACTTACACCATTAGAAATTATCCAGTGTGTCTTTTTAAATGTTAGCCTAGCTCTTGAACTAGAAGTTCACTGTAGTTGTTCCTACCATCTGTCTGCTGTCCACCTTCATTAATGTGTCTCTCTTCTCTATTTGTTGAATAGCAAGTGGCTCCACTAATAAAGAACTCCCACTTTATTTTCAAGCCTGTAATTACTGATCTAATTTTGCCTAATAATTGCTTCATGGCAATGACATGTATATTTACTCGTACCCTTGTACCCTCGTAGTGTGTGTTCTGCCTCATAGTGGAGCGCGTTGACAACCAGAGGAATAATTCACGCAGACTAGCCACTTTCATCAGCCTGCTTGTCTTTTGTGCTATCGCCTGCTGCCACATCAAAGCTGCAGCGGTGTTCCTCTCAGCTGGAGACATGAATACATGCATAAATGTGTGTGTTTGTGTTTGTGTCTGCAAAAAGGTGCATGTGCATGCAAATATGTGGGGAAAGTGCAGAGAGAGATTTTGTATCAGATTTACCTTACACAACACATAAATTAGTTGTGTAGTCAACACTTTGCACAAACTGTGGGTCCAATTGATCCTGTTTTTCTGTGTGTGTGTGTGTGTGTGTGTGTGTGCGTGTGCGTGTGCGTGTATACACCATAGTACAGTGGTTGCAAATTATTTGGTACTCTCCTTCTAAACGGAGTGTACACTCAGGCTTGTGTGCAGTGCTCAAGGGCATTTGTTTGTGCATGCCCGTGTATGTATGTGCATGTGCTATGATATATTGCTCATCCAAGCGGCGGTAGCACTGTGAAGTGCAGTGAGATTAGAAGGGAACCCATTCCTTTGTTAATTTAAATGGGTTCATGCATCATGCTTTGCGGGAGCCTGCCGATCAGAGCATTAAGGAATGGCGAACACTGCCCAGAGGTGTTTTTTATGGCACAGCAGGGCTTCAGATGTAAAGAGGTTTAATTCCCTGCATTTGAATAAACGCCTGGTTGTGGACCCAGGCTTTATGATTTTTGTGCACATCTGAGTAGTTTGTGTATTTTTGTTCATATGTTTGGATGTCACTGCTGTGCATGTTTTATATCTTGCAGGCCTTCCACCTACTATTTACCTACTGGTCAACTTACTTTTGATATTTTCTGATAGTACCTCTTGTATCTGAAGTAAACATCTCTGTCTCATGCACATGCTGGTATGTCGGGACGCAGGACGTTAAATTTACTTAATGCCAGTTTTCTCATTTGTAAGGAATGAGCCTGTGTATTTTGACAATGCTAGATATATTAACACAACAAAAAAAACATTCATATAGATTGTACCACCTTATATCGTAATACTTTCTTAGCACCATCATTTTATTCTTTTTAATTAATGTGTAACTTAAACCCTGTCTATCTTATCATTGAAACCTTCCTATTGTTTTGTTTTATTTTATTTCATTATTTATTTTTACTCCTTTTGAGAAAAGAATGTCATACTTGGCTTTCTTCTGGAGTTTGCTGGCATTAAGACAAAGACAGAGAATACAGATGTTTATTTGACGCTGCTATTGCTGTGCAGTGGTCAGTGTTTTCTCCAAGGTTATAGAGGGTAAAAATAAGCATAAATATTAAGAGCTTTTCATGTCACCAGCCAAAGGTGGGGAAAGAAGCAGAGTGAGAGTAAGGAAATGGATGGAGTAATGAGGTGAGGGGCAGTAATAGAGGGTCAGTCGGGCCCAGCTGTTCTGCATGACACGGTTCATAGAACCTCCATTGACAACATCTAGCAAGACACACGCACACACACTCTCTCTCTCACTCTCTCACACACACACACACACACACACACACACACACACCTTCCTATTGTTTATTTTGGCAGCAATCTTCTGATTTAGTTTTAGTCCCTTTAGTTCATATTTTGAGTCCAATTTAATCTATTGTTAGTTAAAGAGAACCATTGACAGTTTAGTTTAAACTGTTTGGTTTTTAGCTTTAAGAGCCATAATGTATGATGTATGGTTAATGTTTTATGATTAAAAATGCTGCTTTTTCAAAAGTGCTGGAAGGGGGTCTAGTAAAGTAGCCACTTCAGTCATGAACCATTAGCTGATAGTACATTTTTGAGTTGAAAACAAAGGAGAAAACATTTCTCTTTCATCACGTAAAATACTATCAATAAAATAACCCATCCAGGTCTGCAGTGAGCTTGCACATGTTAAGATTGTGGCTCCTTCCTAGTTCAATACAGCAATATCCAGACTCCAAAACATTGGGAACACAGTAAAGACCTGCATTAATGGAGAAAACGCAACTCTTTGCCTGGAAATAAAATAGTTGCTTCGACACAGTGATGCAGACAGCACAAAGCATTGTGCATTGAGTGAGAGAGTGAAAAACCACAATGTCAAAAAAAAAAAAGATATAATTATTAAGGTATTAAGACAAGATTTAGTCACAATTGGGTTGTTGTAGAACATATTTCAGCATATCTTTCATTAACAAAACACTACCTTACACACTCTTTCTCTCTCTCTCACTCTCACTCTCACTCTCTCACACACACACACACACACACACACACACACACACACACACACACACACACAGCCGTACGGTGACAAAGAAAACCCTCAATCCTCTTTTCATCCTCTGAAGACATGAATTGAATTGAGTCTTCTTTGTGTTTAAAGAAGCGCATATTTTACAAATGTATCAGAAAATTTCTGTATTTCATAAGTGGGCATGTCACATAACTCATTATAACTCAGTAAAAGCAAGGGTAAAACTAATGCATACTAAGGCTTTACTCTGTTAGAGCACAATAGTATCCTAATCTGATTCAGTTAACCATCAAAAGATCTCAAGGTACAATGTGCTGTTAGTGCACAGGATGGCACATCATTTTTAAACTAAAAGGGATGTGTGAGTAGTATTTTCTTCATCCACTTTTTCATTTTTCGCACAGAGAGTTAGATGAGAAGATTGATACCACTTTGTCTGTACAATAAATATGAAGCTACATCCAGCAGCTGGCTAACTTATCTTAGCATAAAGACTGGAAACGGGGAAACAGCTAGCCTGGCTCTGTCCAAAGGTAACAAAATTAACCTACCAGCACCTCTAAAGCTCACTAATTAACACGTTTGATCGTGTTTGTTTAATCTGTACAAAAACCAAAGTGTACAACTGACAAATCACCATAGTACAGGGGGTTTTGTGCCTAACTATTCCTTAGTCAGGACCAGTTGCCAGGCAACCAACAAAGACTCCGGGACATTACTGGTCCTGACCAAGAAATAGTCCGGCACATAACCCCCCCGTAAAATGCAATTTGTGTCTGCAAGAAAGTGAATAACATTTTCTTTAAGTAGAAATAAGTTTTTTTGGTAAACACTGCAAGGCAGCTATAGTAACCATCATGACAACACCACAGTTGTTCCAAGTTGTTACAGGGGAATAGGACAAAAAAAAACACACAAATCTAATAGATAATAATGTTGCATTGACTTTTGTGTTGCGTTGAAGTAATGTGAAATGTATGAAATGAGGGTTGAGTTCCATTAATATGTTTGAACGGCAATAATTGGTCAAAGGTTTTAGCTTCTAACAAACAATATTTCTGGCTCTATCAACATCCCAGCTGATTTTTTCCTTGTCTTGCCTTATCTTGCTTCTCCAGTTTTTCTGTGTAATCTAACTAATATAATATTGTTTAAACAATCGTTCTTCACTTTTTAAGTGTTTCTTCCTTGGCCAGAAGACCTTGGTTTGCTCTTTTCAGTGAGAAGTGCATCTTGACTCAGTTAAAGAAAGACAGCATTCAATTTTTTTAAAATATACAAGTTAATTATAAGAATGAGTCTAAGAATTAGTACTTACATTATGAACAATTACAGATAAATTGTCACATGTATAGCTGTTATCAATTGCTATTTTATTGTTATGTTCTTTCAGCCATTTCAGCATTGGGGTCTGGATAAACATGGTGGTAGGAATCCAAACCATCACAGCTTTATATACAGCAGTTTCTCTTACATTTGCACTTTCACCTTTTGAATCACCAGATTTGTTGATTGGTTGACCCAACAAGGCAAATGTTGTGTCACCCAGCAGATGTTGTAGATTAACTTGACTGCCAATCACCACTCAATGCTCCCATGAATACAGAGGATAAAGACTGCAGCATGTAGCCTTGAGGTCAGGCACTGTAGTGTTCGTACAAGAAAGGTACTTAACCTCACTGGCTCTTCAATGTTATACTCTTTGAACAAATGTTATATCAGTAACTGTATACTGACATATAAATCACTAAATGTTGCACTTGATCTTATTCAACTAGTGCACCTTTGGGACCTTGACTTTTTTTGAGCACTAAAGCTTGTCGAAATATCTTGCTGTAGTCTTTTGTCAGAACCAGCAATTTTTCCCACTTTGCAACTCTATTATAATGTTGCTCTGTGTTTGCTGGATGGCAAAAATCAATTAACCTGGATTAACCAGTAAACGTAGATTACATCACTTTTTGTTTAACAACTCAGTTTCACAGCAACCCTGAATCTAGTTTTCAACTAATAAGGTTTAATTCTGAACCTTTCTAGACATGTTGGTTCAGTCTTCTCAAAACCTAGATCAGAACCAGCCCTCTTGACAAATTCCCAAGAGAAAAATAAGACAAAGACTCAACGCAAAGTTTTATGATGATTTGAATTTTTAAAGCACAAACAATTCAGCAAACAGCCTGTCATATAACTTAAACTAAAGGCTCCTTTAGACTGTGCGACAACAATTATCATGGAAGGTTATTGCATGTCACACTGTGTCAGATGAGTCTAATAAAATCTTGGTCGCAATCTTTGTCACACTGTACGATATCAATTTGAGGCATGTGTGCGATGAATGCATGATGAGTCGTATCTCTACGATGTAAATAGAAAAAGTATATGAGAGCACAGTCATCCACCTGCAACGCTCTTATGTTTTTAAAATGCAGCAAAACAAATATGAGTCCTGCAAACTTCTTTTACGAAATGTCACGCCGGCCGGTATGTTTTGTGTCATTTCATTGTCATAAATTTGTGACACTGCCAGAATTTTGCCGCATGCTGTCTTTGGTCGCCAAAGCAATGAATTGGCCGTCGGTGGACGTGTGTCACAGTGCGATCTAGCACCGCCATTTTGGATTTTGCGTTGACCAAAGATTTTACCATGTTTGTCTCGCAATTCTCAACTTTCATCTCAGACAGCCCAAAATCGGTGTAAAGAGCCCTTAAAAATGTAACTACTCAAGGGTGTCACCATGATGGTGAAAACTTCAATCTGGAGCTCTCTCATTTTGGCCTGTTTTTTGTTTTTTTTATGGTGGTTTACACTAAATTTCAACTTTGGTTTAAATCATTAAACAGTTTTATTAATCTAGTGTATAATTACAGTGGGCAACAAAGGTAGGATTAAGTTTACAGTGCGTTTAATAATTTCAAACTAAGTTAATCTAAAATCGTTTTCAGTTAGCTGTCACAATTCTTCACTCAGTGCAGCGAGTTATCATCATCCCAGATTAAAATGTTACTTGTTGTCTTAATTGTTTTGTTTCTCTTCACAGGATCCTCCAGTTCTTCCTGTCGGCCAGTTCAGTGAGAAGTTTGTTCACTTCATCACTCAGTGGTGAGTCAGTTACTGTTTAATACGCTTTGTTTCTAGATAGACATACGCAGAAATTATTTTTATTTACACCTTCAGATTTTAAATGGAATTGGGTCTGTTTTGAATGGCTGTTGACCATGTAGTGCATTTGTTTGTGATTCTACTTTGTACTAGCTTAATATGTTCGGCACAGTCAACCATCTGAGCCCCACAGAGCCAGACTGAACAATTACTAAAACCACAAGCTGCATTTAAGATAGATTAACCAAATTACTGTAGAATAAATCAAAGGTATAATGGTATACAATAGGATAAGTGCATTTGCCTGTGTGTGTTAATGCATTGTGGTTATAATGGTTTTAGTATTCACTGCTGCTGATATTGAATAAAAAGCTGTTCTTTTTTTTTAGGAATGACAAAGACAATGTTTACCCTGTGTTTGCCTCTGATTCATTAGCCTCTTGTAACCTTTACAGTTGCACAAACATCTACATACACACCCAAACCACATGCATGCAAGCAGTGTGTGTGTGCAGCACTCACTAGCTGGCTATACCAGCTGTTGTTTATTCCCTGTGCCTGCTTTATTTACTCAAACAGGGCACCTCTCTCTCCGGACAGACTGAGGTACTGGTTCCCTGCCCTGCCTTGGTGCAGGGCTGGCTCTATCTTCTCCCAGGCTATTCTTAGAGGGTCATGGCCCATTCATTGTGATACATAAACCAGTTACATGACTAACTGCAGACAAGCCCCTGCACTAATTCCTCAGTGTCCCCAATATAGGTCGTTTTGACAGATTGTGTATGTATACACACTATGGAGGACACTCACAGAAACAAACACATAAATCCACTGAACCAATGTGGTAACTGCTTCGATGTTTGTGTGTTCTTAGCAGTAAGAAATATTAATTTAAGTTAGAAATATTAATTAAGTGATTCTATTTGCAATGAATGTGCTGTGTTGTTAGGCTATAGTCTTTATTGTCAATCAAGCCCCCTCTTTCAGTTTCTGTGGTATGAAAGGTTTAATTTCATTTAATTTTCATGTATAAATGAAAATTATGCTGTTGAAATGAAAGTTAGAACAGAAACATCTCTTGCACACTTAGCAACACAGTTTGAATAGTGGCTGGATATAGACTTCTTGTATCTCTCTTTTTTTTTTCCAGTATGCGGCGACAACCCAAAGAGAGGCCTGCCCCTAATAACCTCATGGTAAGTTAAACCAAGCCTTCCATTAAACAGTTCCAAGGACCACAAAATATAAGTTTTGAATAACTGTGCACAGAGGGTGATCATATTCATGCATTCCAATAAAAATTCAATTAAACATCATTTTATTATCTCTGTAGTTTTTGGAGTATACAATTGTATTTTCCGCAATGATTGAGGTGTTTTGGGTCAAGGACCCTCGAAGTTGGCAATGCTGTGTGGAAACAACAGTAATGAACTTTTTGCTACCAATGAAAGATGTCAGAGAGAGGTCAGCGAGAAACCTTGAGGTAGGATTGAGACCTACTTCAGCGATAATTCATTCAATTCACTGAATTGGAGCCAACCTGAATGGATCAGGCCTAGTTAATGTGCAAAAGTCAAATAATTCTAGTTTACAAAAATTAAGTTTTATAGCCTAATGAAAATTTGAGAAAGGGACAAAAGGAAATAAGTGTGTGTCTGTCTGTCTGTCTGTCTGTCTGTCTGTCTGTCTTTGTGCATGTAACGGTAAGAAAGTGTGCCCAACACCATGCAGAGATATCATTTTAACATCTTACTGTAAAGAACATAATTAATTCTCAAAATCCTAAAAGTTTGCTGTCACCAAAGTGACCTCATGTCTCATTTAATTTTAATTAGAGGCATGGAGAGGCCATCGCTGTTGTCTTCTATTCATACATGTAAATTACTAGGTCCATTTACAATTTATTATACATCACCTTTCCCTTTTGGCCATTTACATGCATATGCTTTCTGTTTTGTAGCTTGCACAATATTATTAATACTCATTCCGGTTACATTAAACATCCTTTGACATGGTGTAGTTTATATGTCCTCACTAAAATATTGGAATTTCTAATTATATAGGCCCCATTGTTCTCTTAACCTAAATATAATACTCTCAGCAGCAGTAGATGAAGCACATTCATAAATTTCTTTCAGGTCTAAAATTTAAAATGTGAGGAGCTGAAGGTATCTTCAGGCACAGGGTTAGGGTTAAGAATATCTGAAGGTCTGACGTAATTTTCTTTCTCCCTTAAAAGCATTAGGACAGTTTGAAAGATGCCATCGATTGGGATGCCACTAAAATTATGCACAGGTATTACCAAAAGCAAAACATAGCCTAAAAACCATGGCAGTGTGTCTGTTGTACTATCTCTAACTGGCTTAATATAGTGTGTGTGTGCTTTTAGGTTGCTGTAAAAAAAAGTTTATGTTAATGTTGATTTTCACTGGCTGGAGACTTGCTGAGTGAGAGTAAGGCAGCTGTGATTTGGTTTTGTCATTGTACTAACAGCCTCGGCAAGTTGATTGCTATTGCCAAATCCATAGAAGCCTGTGCATTGTGACTCTGGTCCTGTAGAGTTTTATAGATAAGGGAGAGGACTTCGCTAAGTTCAAGCTCATTCTGTCAGTGTGTCTGAGTGGTATACAAGTCACGATGATGATTTTCTCTGTTCTAGCATTAGCACACAAGGCCACAGCAGTTTGCACAAACAGCCTTTTAAGAGTTGCAACACACTCTGGTTTCTGTGTTAGGACCAAGGACAGCGACAGTAAGGTCCACAGAGAGAGGAGGGGTGAGGGTTTGTGTTGTGGGGACGGAGGGCTGGAGGGTGTAAATGCAGAGCTGCCAACAGATTGTATGTTCTCAGTCTCACACCAGGAAGGAGGAGTAAAGGGAAATGTTGTCTAGACGCTCATTGGGAATTCTTTCCTCCAGACAAAAGTGTTTCTCGTGAGGGAGAGACCACGCACTACTTCTTTTGGGGAAGTTGTGTTTGCGGTGTGCTGCTTTTGTTTGTGTTGAGTGACACCTTTGACTCCAATCATTAATACTTGTGTGTCCAAGTCTGTCTATATATTTGTTCCAGTGGAGAGGATGATGTTTTTAGTTTGATAGAAAAGTCAGTTCTACATCCTCTTTTCTCTTCTGGCTGAATGCCCGCTTCCTGCATCTTCTGGACTGCTTTTGTGTTCATATGAAGAAGAATATGAATACTTAGACGAGACTGAATTATGAGCTCTTTTTCACAGTGTGTTTTTGTGGTTTCTTGTGTCCTCTATGACTTGGTTTTACAACCAAAACTTCATTCCAACAGAAAATAATGCAAGGACAAGGGTTACACCAAATATCAGCTGGCAATATTTATCAGACAATATTAGACCTTCACTGATGAATAGGCAGCTTATCACAATTGATCCAGGACACTCTGTAAACCCAATTATCCAGTGCTTCTTATCAGTGGTGTCTACTCTGCAATAGATATAATTCTGTAATATATAAACACATTTCTGTCAATGAAACAAACTAGATTGTCCTCCAAAGTTTGACATTACAAACTGTCAAGAAGAATGTTCTGATGAAAAAGGACAATATGTGACCAAAAACATCGACCATGGGGTTCAGCACATATCATAGCCTACAAACTGGGCCAAAAAGAAAAACAAGAATTAAAACATGTTCAACCTTTCTGTTTGCTTACCCCTTTAAATAGACAATTATCTTAATGTTATTGTCTCTTAAAAGTTGTTTGAATCTGACTGGTGCTCCTGATTGAATGAATAAAACAAAGACTGCAACAAGATCTTTGCTGCTGGTCGGTTGCACCCTAAGGGACTTATAGGTGTACCCTGTTGACTTTTTGACCACTAGTAGCATTATGGAGCAACGTTTTTACGAGTGGGTCCCTGTTTTATTTATATCGTGCAGGACGCACAGGCAGCGGTAACGCACCAAGAAATGCAGCAATGTGCCAACAAAGGCAGGGAAGAAGAAGACTGCAAGCTAGTAAACAATTCAGGATTTCAAGTGTTTAGATAATCTGCCTTGCAATTGTTTTATGAAGAAGGAAGGGCATTTGTTTTGGTGATTAGCACTGAATCTAAACAGAAGCTTTTACAAGAAAACTCTGCAGGGCACCTTTAAGAGGTTTAATATAAAGGCAATGAGTAGAGCTCATTCCTTCCTATGTTTTCTCTGTAAAGTTAACTATTTCTTATGGTTATTCTCTTAATTGCTTATTGTCTTTTTATGGTGTACAAATAAAAATAATCAAAGACAAAGTATGACAAAACTTGATGTGCTAGCCGAGAGTGGGTTCGATTGGGACCCCAAGAAGGATGCCTAACATCCGAGCAGCGTTATTGTCCAGACTCTTCACAGTGTGGCTCCGTCTTCAGCGACGCATGTGTGCAACATCTAGCATACAGCCCATCGTAGACTACAAGAAAGCATATTTGTTGCTTAGTTTTTTCTTTTTTATTTGTTGGGAAGCTTCAGTGTTAGCATAACTTGGCTGTCCTTACATCACTATACGTAGCGTCCTTTTTCAACCACACACTGCTTTTCCTTCTTTCTGTTTTTTTTAAATGCTCCGGGTCGTCGTAGCTCATGTGGTGGCGTTTTCATCACCGCTGCTGTCAATGTTTTTCTCCCTTTCCTCCACATTCTTACTCTGCCCCACTTCCTTCACATTCAGTGTGATCCCTGTGCTCTTTTTCAAATTTTCACAGTTCTCTCTCTCTCTCTCTATTTTCTACTCCCACTGTCTCTCCATCCCTCTCGTCTTTCCTTTACCTATATTTTTGTCCTCCTGTACGCCTTTCATTTCTTCCTCTGCCCACGATGAACTGAGATATAAGGTCATGGATGCCTGCCTTTGTGGCACCCGCCTGCTGATTGTCTTTCTCTCTCTTCCTCCTCATTCCCTCTTTCCTCCCAACCTCTCACTCTACCTCCCCATTCCCCCAGCCTCCTGAGTACATTAAAACTCTTTACCTATTCTATCTGTATGTTAATGCACCTAGCCACAGCTCCCCTTTTTTCTCCTCTCCCTCTGCTGTACAGAAAGTGCCACCATTTGCTCTCAGTTTTTATCTCTCGCAACTCATTTCTCCTGGAAGGCAATGCGGGAAATCACACAATAGTGTAGACACTGAGCAAATAATGTTGTTTTATGACCATACAAACTCACCTAGTAGCTCTAGTTTGCTCATCAGGTTTCAGCATGTGGTTTCTCTAATCACTGGTATAGTTTTTATTGACGTTATTTTCACTGGGATTTTATCCTATTAGACGTTCCTTAAAGGGCTTCTGTTTGATTGTATTCCTGCTCTTGATGGGCTCTGTCCCTGAAGCTTTAAACAGCATGCTACAACTACTTACACTGGATGCTTTGCTCATACTATTAATATTTTATCCTTTTCAGTTCAACATTTTTTTTTTTATCAATTTACCCAACAAAGGTGCACAGTGAAAGGAAAACCCTTTTCTTGGGTTAATGCTATGTTGCCACCGTGAATGAAGGGAGAGAGAACAGGGACAATACAAAGGGAAAATAAGGGAATAGCAAAGCCAAATAATGCTAACAGAAGAGCAAAGTTAATGATAACAAAACTATGAAAGAGTCTTGTGTCCCTCATTTAATGATTGGCACATGCATTTGCACTTTGCTACAATGAAGAATGACATAGTTTTCTCTGTCATAAATTATCCAGTATCATTTTCTGTATAGCTTCTTTATTCTCCAGCAGTTTCAAAAACCAGTGGGAACATGGGCCCAGCTGCATGTCTGGTGGTGGCAGCAGGATGGTCTGAGCATGTTTTGTGAGGTGAAAGTTGACATTAGAAAGCTTTTGAGGTGCTTGATAAAACACTTGCTAATTGATGAAATCCAAAATCAGTTTTGTGTTTTTGAATTGTTGCTCTACCCGCCACAAAAAGCAGTGTCAGCATGTACCTAAAATCAAGCCAGTTTCAGACCCAGGTGTAGTTTTAAGTACAACTGTATATTAAAGGTGCCCTTTGGAGTTTTTTGTTTTTTTTGTAAACACACAAAAGTTATATTTACTTTCTGTGTTCACTCACTGAAAGCCCATTGTGTGTGTCCTTGAAGCCAGACAAATGTGTTGAACGCATTTCTATTCTTACAAAACATTTTCAACGCTTTTTGTTTTTTGTTTTTTTTAATTGTGCTTTATTTACTATTTTGCTGTCTTTTTCTTCCCTGCCTTTGTTGGCAAATTTCTACATTTCTTTGCATGTCAAAACAGTGGAGGAGCGCGAAACCAGCTGCAGGAATGTGTACATATGGTTGTTCATGTGTGTGTGACACACAGGGACACACTTGTAAAAACCTTGCTCCATAGCTCTACTAGTGATTAAAAACACCGCTGGGCACCTTTAAGTGTTAAACTGAAGCAAAACAAAATGAAACAAACAAGAATCCATCCTTTCCTCATGTCCTTTTCACCACATTCTACTACAAAAACACTTTTCTCCAAAAACATCCCCTTGTTGAATTATTTTGATAGTCATTACTGTCTCATTTAAGCTTCTGCAAGTAAATTAGGCATTTTGATTTGAGTTTCATGTTATTTAGTTTTTATCTTTAGAAATTGCCCTTTACTGTGCTCTCCCTGTGAGCTTAAAGAGCTTTACAGTATGTAACAAGTAAATCAGTGGCTTGTAATTTGATACCTTACAAAAACGCCAGTGGAAACCTTGATCTGAGCCCAGATGGTTTACACCATGACTCATAAATCTGTTTGTCATTTTGTTGGACGTGAACTAATCAAGAAGAAATGTCTAACTGAACTCTGTCTGGCTGTAGAGATCTTTCTTCTTTTCCTCCCGAAGTCCCTTTGTTTGTAAAGAATCACATGATGAGCCATCAGAGAGGAAAAGTGAGTGTGTTTTTTCTCTCCTCATACTAATGCATCTTTCATTGTGGACACCCTATCCTGTCGTCATAAGCTAGTGACGTTGGTCAGTTGAGGAGACTTTCCATTGGCCTGCTCCCAGGACGTTAGCTGCAGGTACTTGGTGATGACCCGTCCTGTCTGAGGTTTCTTGCTTTTGGTTCTTTCTCCTCCCCTTCTCAGTCACTACAAGGCCTGGTCTGTGTGCAGCACATATTGGCTTATTTATTCAGCTTTAGGGCAAGAAAGACAGAAAATATAGTGTTTGTGTTTGTTAGCCTCATATTAGCTTGAACAGATACAAATGGTGTTGCATTATTTTGTGTATCTCTGTGCTTGTTTTTGCATGTGTTAATGAAAAACGTTAAAAAACAAAAAACAAAAGTGATGATCCCACCCTTATATTCTTTGATTGTGATTTGATGGACATTTCATTTCTCCCTGCCCCCCCTCCCTCATCGTCCCTCGTTCCCCAGCCAGCAGCCTTCACAGAGCCTTTTAGCACCCTTGTCAATGCAGCCCTCCTATTTTGCTTTTGTATTCATAGGCACACACACACACACACACACACACACATATTTCGTAGCCCCCTTTCAACCCCGGAGACACCAGATGAGCCCCTCGGTTTTCCACAAAGGAAACCCCTCCTGTCTCTGACTGTCCCCCAAATCTAGTTTCGTTTCACAAACACACAGACACACACAAATAGAAGCTGAGTAGCATCAACTTTTGACCACTTACAGCACCAGCATCAAAAACTTTATTCATTCGTCATATCAGACAACGTGGATATGTCAACTTACCACGAGGACAAAATTGTCTCTTATAAACTGTCGTTTTAGATGTTTTTTACAAAAGCAGAGAAATTATTTTTGTTTGTTGGTTTGTTTTATCACCAAACTGCTGAGCAAGCCAGAAAGCCAGAATATGGCAGACGCTCTCAGAGTATTCATTTAGGATTTTGGAAAGTAGCAGATCGAGCCGCTTGTTTAGCATTTTTTTTCCAGTTTATTAGCTGCCTGAATTCTTCAACAATGATGCAGCTTACCTTTGTTGTCTTGGTTTTCATGTCTATGATATTTTTGTATTTTTCTGCAAAATGTTTTTTGGCCCTAATCAGGCTCTAATCATCTATATGTGTAGTTTCTTTGGTGATGCTTTATGTGGGCGATGTCTTGCATGAGTTCTAGTTATCATTTGTCTCAAACTTTGGAAGCAGATTTAGTCTCTGAGGAACATGTGTCTTAATGTTTACATCGCTACATGTGCAAAAAGGATTTTCGCATGCGTATGTATCATCGCACCTCTTTGGGGTTCCTCTCGTCTCTTTTCAGACTTGTGCCAAATTGCTGGTGTCTCCTCCTCCCTAAACTTTTCTGTCAGCACTTTCGCTGCCAAATGTTTTCACATTTCACCCTTGGGTCTTCATTGACATAAACCCCATTCACACATTCTGGGACTACAGTGTGGCACTTTTTTTGTCGATCCAACATCCTTGATTTGACCAAAACAAGGTTTCTTTTTGTTCAGGTGTGAGAAGAAATTAGACAGTAATGAACATTGTAGCTTAAACAACCATGTCTCATTTTCTGGAAAAGTTAAATGGTCAGTTTATCAGTGAAATGATGATTAGACAACAATGGACTGGTTTCTCATAAGGTTCCTTGACACCAAGACAGTAGCTCTCACAGATATTAGTTTCTCATTACTTTTTCCTATTAACTGCATTTTTCTCCCAGTTTGCAACGACCAATTCCACATATGCTGTAGTCCTGGTCACTGCCTCTCCTAAAACACATTTAGTTTAATTTAGTTACACATTATACACACTAAAAACAAATTGACTATACAGTTATGATAGTGGTTAAATAGTACTATATCATAAAAATAAAACAAAACAAAGCTTATTGTGTCTACCCTTTATACTTATCAAAGCATTACCCTTGCTCTACCCAACAGCCAATCCCACTTCTCTCCATGATCAGCCAGTAGGATTAGTTGGTTCAGTGACAAGCTACAGTTTGACCCCTCTTCATTTTTATCTGCCGGTTGTGTTTAATGGCGCACACGAGCCAGACACTCCGCAGCTTTGAGAGTGAATCCTGGCCGCTGCTGTAGTGGACATTTTGCTCTTTTGTACACTTGGTTAGGGATTAAACTAAGCCGTGAGAATGATGGTGCTCTCACTGCTCTTGGTTCTCTTGTTTTACTATCTTTTTTTTTTTTTTTCTTCTTTCCATTTCGGTGGCTAACATTTAGTGTTGTGGCTCATTGATAGGTGGACATCTGGAGAAAGCTGCTGCCTCGCTATGCAAACAGTTTTGAAAGCAGCAGATAGATTTGAAAGTAGCATTAGATTCTTGGATCATTAAGTTTAGAGGGGAAGTGGCATTGTAACACTCCTAGGAGAAGTTTCCCTGCACTCCCTGTGCACTAAGATCGACTAAAGTACACACACACACACACATACTGTTCATTCATACACACACCAACCAAAGCCAGCCAGTTTCCAGAGGGAGCTAGTGATTAGCATGCAAATCTGTAAAGACCTAGTTATTCTCTCTACCTCTTCACCCTTCTCTCTGTTTTACACACACACATCCACACACTGACAATCACACCATGTTTCTTCCAACACTGTTCTAATGAGGTGATGACCAGTCTCTTGTTATAATTGCCTCGAACTGCTTTTAATTTCTTCTGAGCGTATTAATCATACATAGAGTTATTTAAAATCGCATAAATTAATCTTAGATTAAACAGACCCTTCAAAGGCTTCAAACAATTACAGAGTTAGGTAGAATTTCCCCTGGGTTTAGGCCATTTCTATTTGAGCAGAGCAGTTGCAGGTGATTACCCCATTTTGATGTGGCCAGACGGTGATTAATGTAACTTTTAAATGAGTCCTTCCCCCCCATCTCACCTCTGTCCACGCACTGCTACAGCAGAAAGTCACAACACCTTCAACGACCTTACTAAGGAGTGGTTATTCACTCTGTATTTATAACTCTTCCCTTACAGGTTTCATACTTCATTTATTGTGCGTGGCAGAGTATTCCTAATATACTCACGTGAGGCAGCTTATGTCTAATATAAAGGTGAGTCCTGCAGGTGACAGTCTACAGCAGTTTTTCCCAACCTGCAGGTCTTTTATGTTGGGTGGTGGGATTGTGAAAAAATAAACAAATTAGAAAAAAAGAAGAAGAAAACATTTCTGCTACACAAATTTATGTTTATCTTTTTGGACTTAGCTTTTTTTCTTGTGACATACTTGATAGTTTCACCTCTTCGGGACTCTAAAAACTATTAAACTGAGACAGGAACATCAGTCTTTGGTTGAACTTCTCACAGCTTATAGACATGCGACCTGTGACGGAGAGTAACAAGTACGCATTTCTCGGCCATAAAGACTCACACAGCCAAAAAGGTACGACGGGACTGGTTCCCTTTTCGTTCCAGATGTGCATTCACAATACAGATTTTGGAAGCTCTTGTTGCCACCTGCTGTGTAAAGATCAGCATCCTGCTGTTCCAGAGCATTTAAATGTATCTGGAGTGAGTCCAGTCCCTCAAACATGCTCGATATTTGTGACGTAAGATTGTGTCACTCTGGATTATGTATGATACATAAAATCTGAGCGTGCTCACTACCTCATTATTGCTGAGAGTTTTATCTGTTGCTATTTTTAATTTAACCAGTAACCACAATGAAATAAGAACCAAGAACAATTAAGTTTCACTTTGACAAAACAATGTCATGACAAGGTCCATTTAGTAGCTGTTCTGGAGCTTTTGATCGTATCACATGATTAAAAGCAGATGGAGTTGGCCCAGTTGAAATGTAGATGCTTAAATTTCTGTTTTTCTGAGCACTTTAAGGACTTTTCTTTTCAGCTTCTCGTCCATGTTGGCTTCAGTTCATCCTTGACAGCAACTGACAAATCAATCTCAACACAAGGTCCATTTAGTGGCGGTTCTGTTCTGGAGCTTTCTATCAAATCACAAAATCTAAGAGGGTAACTTTCTCTGGTGTGACTTTCTTTCTTGCCTGCTATCTCTCTTGTATGCTTTCTCTAGTTCTCTCTTTTTCTTCTTCTTTATTTCTTTAATTTTAAAACATAATTAACAGGCCTACTTTCAATTAGGTAGGAAGGCTTATGTGTGTGTTTGTGGAAGGATACATTTAGAGAGAGAAAGATCAGGCCTTAACCACAGCTTCAGATAAAACAGTGAGTTAATGTTGTGTTTCTTCAGCGTCTTGGCATGTGTGCATGCATGGTGTGTGAGTGCGGTACGACAAGCCACGCGCCTTCATCCAGGTCAAATTCCAGCAGATGTCTCCGGCCTGTCGGGGTTAATTTCTAGAGCAGAGGTGGAGAGCTGGATTTTAAAAACATCACTCAGGACTTCCTTCTTTATTTCTGTATCACTCCCTCTCTACTGAGGCAACCAAGAATGATTGATGAGATGGGTATTCAGCACATAGGGGCACCCAGGAGCGTCCACTCCACCCGTCTCATACTGACACACACACACACACGCTCACACTGATATGAGAGTAATTAACCTCAGACTGTGTTAACCCCAGCTGCCCATTAGAAGGACAACAGGATTGATGGGGCTCCCCCCAGTCCTTCACAATCTTTTACAGTTTGCGCAGGATTAGAGCACGCAGGAATGTGTTACCATTTTCCTTTCAAATGTAAAACTGCACCAGAATAAACATGTGGTGATTGAATGTCAAAAGTAACAGCAGTGAGCAAAGAAAGAAGTCAAACAAAAGTCAAACAAATTGATTTTAGTAGAATCACGATACTACAATAACTTACAATTGCATTCCCTGTATTCACCCTTGATGTGACTTTATTTTTATATACTGTACATATTCTTCAGTTTAGCATATTTTCCAGTGTAACCACAAATAGACAAGAAGGATCCCAGGAGGAAGAAAGTGGACCGTCACAACCAGTCTGTCCTACTTTGTCACTAATCTTCCATTGTGTGCACCAGTTTGGGTGTTGCTGGGGGGTATTTAACGTTGTGTCACCCCAGAAAAAAACAGCTGAAAGCAACACAACTCACTTTGAAATCACTTCCTGTGTCAAACTAGTAGTGTCACTGTTATAGTGGGATATAGTTTTCATATTGACAAGATTTGCTTTTTTTTCCTAATATCTCTTTTTGTCAACATTGTTGAGGATGCGGTGGTCTTGTTTGAATAAACTTTATTGTAGTTGTTGCTGGACAAAACCGACCGTGGGTTTCATGTTTACGTTCAGTTTGAGCACCCGCATTGTGGCCGGTCAATTGATCCGTACGGTGTGAGTGTAAAAGTTGCAGGTTGTGGCCGTGAAGACAGGACGATTAAAATGTGTAGCCTGAGTTAACACAACAAAAAAATGCACAGTTTCTGCCCAGCTTAAGTCAGAGCCTGAACTCATATTAACAGTGACAGTCTCTTGTTGTTAAGGACAGATATCGTTGAAATCAGTGTTGACAAGTTCATTTAAACTGACCGGCCACAGTGTTGTTTGTCTAATTGGACATCGAGACACCACAAATAAAATTCATGGTCAGCCTCAGTGTCTCATTTACAACCTCTCACCTCTGACCCCTCTGTGACCTCTGGCTCTGGTCTGGAAAGTCCCCCCCCCCAGATGAGGCTGGAAACTGGGACTGTTGTCACTGAGATATCACATGTGACATCTCCGTTTCGGTCCTGCAGCAGTAACAAGTGAACGCTGCCAGCATTTAACAAACTTGATGAGCTACCAATCAACAGAGACTGCTCGTATGTTTGTTGGTTTTCAAGAGTTCATTTATTGGCACTATTGATGGAAATCAGTCAAGATTAAAACGGTATTCTTTGTTGAAAATCTGAAAAACAAATTAATATCGTATTCAAAAGCATTTCTTAAGATGGTCGACAAAGATGTTTTATGTTGCTGCCGCTGCTACCTTTTATTACAAAGCTGATTTTACAGCCTGTGATGATTCATGTCGATCATTAAACTCCAAAGATATTTCTTTAAAATGCCCCGAAAAGCCATTACTTAAACGTTCTGCATTTAAAACCAAATCTGTTGGACGTAAATATTCAAGAGGGTTTAGTGACGTTCCTGTTTAGTTTATTTGTCTTTTATTATTATTATTTCTTGTAATTGTAATTGTGATTTAGAGTAATTATACAAGCAAACCAAAACCATACACTTCACATAAAGGTGTAATAATGTTTGTGGCTCCAATCTGTTTGATAATAAAAATAATATTGCAGAATAGGTATAAACATTTTTTGATAGCTGTTAGAATATAATTTTTTTTCTGTTTTTTATGAGAAAGCTCATTACTTCAGTGGCTTCAGTATAAGGGAATAACTTGGATGACAGTTATTCTGAAGGTCGTACGTGTGGAGTGAGATTAGTGGCAGCAGATATTTATTCTAAGCAATGCAAACATGTTTATTGAAATATGTCATTTAATTGTAAATGGAAACTGAAAAGATGACTCAAAAAATAAATTCAAAAATTTGATTTTTCCAGCACAATTTGCGATTGAATCTAAAGACCTTTGAGTGAAGCTAAATTTTGTCTTCTAAGTATAATTTCTAATTTGTTTTCTCAGTGCAGTTAAGGCTAAATTTTAATTATCTGGATATGTCTCAGGAATTTCAAAATAAATCACAACTTATTAGTAAAACCTAACTTTAATAGTCAATTCCATTTCATGTCATCACATTCAATGTCAAAATCTGTCATACAAGTCTGACTTTTGTCTTAATTTATTCACAAAATAACAACTGAGCTCTTATTGTTAGTGTTGCAAATCCAGGTTTTTCAAATAAAACCTTTCAATGCATTAATTTTTGATGTATCTCTTCTATATAAAACAAAATAAACCCAAACTTACAGTTGTTTTTCTGAATAAAAGTGATTTAACACTTCTGTCTCTCTCTTTGTTTTTTTAGGATCATTCCTTCATCATACAGTATAACGATGGTAATGCAGAGGTGGTGTCGATGTGGGTTTGTCGCTGTCTGGAGGAGAGACGAGCCCAGCAGGCTCAGGGACACGTCTGACGTCCTCCTGCTGTCCGGCCCACGATGCACCCGGACGTTTGATCCCAAACCTTGAACACAAAGGCTTCAGGGTCAAGTACGTCCATACGCACTGTACAAGTGACTTCATATACATGGACAAAAATCACTAGATGTTAAATAATTTATGTGAGTATTTCTCACATCCTTTGAACTCTGCATCTGAATCTCTGCACAGATGTGCGCTTTCTTTCTAGCAGGGGTCTCCACCCACAGCTTCGTCCTCGCGTTTTTTTTTTGCAGTGAGCGTCACAGTCTGATGAATGGAGATAAACGCTCCTGATTTAAAGGATCAGTGACGATAAACGACTTCAAAGCATAAGACTGCAATACGCCGGCAGAGGTGTGCTCTGTTTCGAGGGTGGTATCTCAAATAACCGTCTTGTGCTTTACTGTTGACAGCCCTCTAGTGAATGTTGAGGTTTTTGCCTGTGAGTTACTGCCCATGTGCGTGCCTGTTTTTTCCAGTGGTGCCATTTATTACCTCAGCAAACTTAGGTTGTCACTGTAATAGGAAAACTTT
Source organism: Macquaria ambigua (assembly GCA_008360985.2). Taxonomy (NCBI): domain Eukaryota; kingdom Metazoa; phylum Chordata; class Actinopteri; order Centrarchiformes; family Percichthyidae; genus Macquaria; species Macquaria ambigua. The sequence continues at coordinate 70,124 of VMKM01002239.1, forward strand.
CCCCTCCCCAAAAAAAAGTACCTGTTTTTGATTCCCAGACTAGAAGATTTGTATCCAGTTATTCCCTAATCTTGTGATGTTTGGGTAACTGGATACAAAGCTCTGTGTTTAAGGGGTGTTTAAGTGAACAACAAGCCTGCAGTTATCAATGAGTTTGCAGCAGCTCTGCAGTGTTACAGAGTGGAATGAAATGTTGACGTTCATCTTTTCTTGGTTCTCAAGCCTATTGACCAAACAATTTTTCGTTCACCCTCACCGGGAGGATTGTGTAATCCAGTTTTTAACTCGGTTGCACATCTTTTATTTCCGTTTACACAGACAATCCTGACTTTGAATGCCACTGAATGAGCTGCTGGACAGCAAATTGTACTGAAGCAGTTCTCCTTTTTCATTCAGCTGCTTTTTGTTTTTCTTACAAAAGAGAAACGTAACAGAAACGTAACTCTTCTTCCTCTTATAAACACCTTTTTTTATTTTAAGTTATTGTTTTATCCACTTTCTCACCAGTAAGTTCTTATCTTAGCAAGATATGGCATGTACTATACAGAAATTATGCTATTTTATTGCATTGCCTGATGAGATCAGTTGTTATACACTACTGTAGAGGGAAAACATTAACGCAGTGCACTTAACACCAAAGATGCAGCCTACAGTGACATGATGTGTACAGTGTGAGCATCGCTGGAAACGAATGTAACGGCAGTACATCAGCGCAGCAGAAAAGGTTTAAAGCACCAGTTTATTATACAAGTGATGATGAGTAGTTTCTTCAGTCCGCTGTTCGATGTGCGTTTGTCCTTTGTAACGATGAGGAGGTAGATTTTAATCACTGCCCTTTGACTGTAAATAATCCGAAACTGAGAACACGTTTGTTGTTTGGAGAACAATCAAACATCATGTCGTTCATAATTTGGGAACTCTTCAAGATTTCTACAGTGGGTTCGTTTATTTTGTTACGTCCTTTTGATTGTCGAGCATCTTATTTCCAGAACGGGCTGATCATTTAGCATGTCGTCGCTGTCCAGTCAAAACCATGTATCTCCAAATTTGATGATTTTTTTTTTAATTTTGCAGATAAACTAAAGGATTTAGTGTTCTTCTATGGGCTGAGAAAATTCTTATTTTTCTTAAGCTATATAAAACATTTCAAACACCTACTGGATTATCTAAAAATGCTTTGTCATAAAGCTGTAAACAAACTCATGAAAAGTGTAAGGATTTGAGATACAGGGTTTTCACAGGACAACGATGATATATGCTACTTAAGTGACATTTACTTTCCCTTACAGCTGACCGTACTCTGGACTTGAAATGAAAGAAATGAAGTAGACAAATTGTTTGTTTGTTGATGGAACCCAGTGAACTGCACAACCAGAGGAGGCGCTATTGTGTCGTGATCCCTCCCACATTGCCAAATGTCATTAGTGCCATTATTAGTGCAGCAGAAACCTGAAAATAAGACACAGCCTTTTTTATTTTTATGTACATAAATATACTTTTACCTAAACTTTGGGAAGGACGTCTGTGCAAGATGCCATTCATTTTCATATAAAGAAAAAATACTGATATTGCGCTGATAACTGGTGAAACTCAAAATCTGAAGATGTTCTAGCAGCTGAAATACATCAGCATGGATTTTCCAGCAGTTGCACAAAGAATAGAAAATGTACTCTGCGTTATACCACATATATTGTTAGTTATATTCATCTAACTGTCACTTTGGGTAAGTCGAGTTCTACCTGTGAGACATCCACCTTACATTAAGTTGGCCTTCAATGTAACTGAAGCTATAATTACTTATAAAACTAGTAAATGAGTGTGAAATAAAAAGTGTGTAGTGGCCGCTGGCTACTGATGAACACTCAAATGTTAACGTATTCCTGAAACCAAAAAGAAAAACTCTTTTATGGTTTGACGATGTTCTCATTGACTGTGATTTTTAAATATGAATCTGCAGTATCAGTGGAAATATTTATAGTTTTTATTTTTTACTTTTCAGCCTGCGTACGAGATCACTTCTTGACTGCTGCCCAGTTATTTTTCCTGTTTTTTGCTTCAAAGCGTTAAGTCAGTGATGGGACTCAGCAGAAATATTAATGCTGTGATATTACTGGCAGATTTTGGCCTTTTCTGTAATTATCTGTGTTGGCACATATTCCAACCATACTGCACAAATAATAATAAAAAATATTTAAACATAATAATCTGAGTAAGTTTGGGATTTTGTCGTTCACTTAACATTAGACCTTTAAAAACAAAGTGCTACTCATTGAGGTTTTATTTTAGTATTTCTGTTCACATGCTCACCTTAATAACCTCCAGGCTTCTTCTCTTCACAGCCCCAGATGTTTCAAATAGATTCCTATGTACTTTGAATAATTCACACTTTTGTATATCTATGGATATTACTGTACATCTGACTGACTTTTATTCTACTCGTTTTATTTATCAGCTTGAATTTTGTGAACTTGGTCAATTTTCAGTGATGTTTTGTTTTTGCGTTTGAGAAAAGTGCCACGCCTTCCAGATCTTTTTTAAGTTACACACACTCGCCAGTTTATTAGGTACATCGTGCTAAAACTAGTGCAGTCTGAAACAACAGCAATGCAATAAATCCTACCTTCATGTTCATTTAAACTTTATGGCCATATTGGAAGCTGTAGTTTGTTGTGCTGTTATATTTCATTATACAGAACATTTAGGAAAGGTTGGAAATACTGTACTCCAGCTCCTTGCTACAGTACACACTAATTCTAAGCAGGTTTGCGAGTATGTAAAGCATTTTTTAAAATGATCATCTTTGAGTATAATTAAATTCTGTATACTTAAAGATGTAAGTATGCATACTAAATTTGTTTGATTTTTGAGTGTGGTCCCACAATGCAGTGCATGGAAAAATTGCAGCTGTTTGAAGATCACGAACTAATATCTGATTCTAATATTTAATCTACCCTCATTGATATAAATGAGGTAGACTAGAAACAGACTATACTGTCAGTATAACACAATACAGTTCAACAGCAGCACAAACTACAACCTCTAAAATGATCATACAGTTGAATGAACACCCCTCTAAATTAGTTTCAATAACAACTGAACATTATAAGCTTCATGAAGGGAGGATTTATTGCAGAGCTGTTGTATTAAACTGCATTAGTTTTCACTAGGTGTACCCAATAAACCGGCAACTGAGTGTGAAGTACAAACAGCCAGCCTGATGGTGTTTTCATTCAACTTACAATAACAAGACTTGGGACACCTGTAGGACACGGCCCCAACTCTTCACATGGCTCTGAGTATATAGAATAATGATGGTCTCTCCATTAACAGTTTGACATTTGCATGTCTTGGCGTAGAATGACCCAAACCTGTAAGCACCTTGCTGTCCTAAATTCAATCACAATTTGCATTTCATAATTAATCTTAGTCAACCTTTAATTAACGTCGGCCTTATTCTTGGTTATTAATTTGTGCATTAACCTGTGAAAAGTAGTTCATAGTACACATATAGTATAGTCCAATAAGAAGATTGTGCTGTTTTTTCTCTTAAAGCATCAAGGACGTCCCGTGTTTTCTTTGTCCACTCTGTACATGACTGAACATGAATTGCTCCCGAACCTTCGGCTCCTGATGTTAAACTTCATTACCTCTAAAATAATAAGTGCATACATTTACCAGTCAGTTAAGTTATTTATTAAGGGAGCTAGCCTCTGAATGTAATACAGTCTGATTAAAAAAGGCAAGGCAAGGTAACTTTATTTGTATAGCACATTTCATACACCAGGTCAATTCAATGTGCTTTACAGGGTAATAAAAATACAGCCAAGGTAAAAAGATTTACAATACAAAGGTGCAAAAATACAGGCAAGAGATACACAATTTAGAAGTAAACTAGTACAGTTTAAATCAAGTGAAAATAAAAAGAAACAAATACAAAAAAGAACACAGCAAATACTCCCACATTTAGATGCACAATAAAAAAAACCCCACTGAATTTATAGTGTTTATAATGCAAAATGAAAGATATTGTCATGAATTCCACAACTACCAAAATGAGCCATCAATTTAGGGTAAATACATTCATTAAAGTGTCTAGATATGAGGATTGATGAATGTGGCTAATCTTAATTTGTCCAAAAATATGCTTTGAAATAGAAGACAGTATGTCGGAAATGCTGTATAATTAAAAATTGCAGTAATACAACCCAGAGCTTAGATTTTATGTAGAAATGTTAAAGTTTGATGTGGCTACATGATGAGCAGTGTTGATTTATGCAAAAACTCTTGATTTATTCCTCATGTAAAAATATATATTTCATACCGTGATGTCTTTTCAGGACTGTCACTTTCAGAGAAGCTGAAGTCCAACAATCAACAAGTGACAGCAGCATCCTGAACTCTTGATTTAGCCACCATGATTCTACAGATGGCAACGTTGGTCTGTCGGTCCACCACTTTGGTCCAGACTGAAATATCTCAACAGCTACTGGATGGATTGCCATGACATTGTTTACAGACATTCATGGTCCCCAGAGGATGAATCCTACTGTCTTTGGGGACCCCCTGACTTTTTTCTTGTGTACCATCAGGTTGACAGTTTCTGTTCAGAATGAAATGTCTTGACAGCCATTGGATGGTTTGCCTCATCATTTTGTACACACATACATTCATGTCCCCCTCAGGATGAATCGTAAACACTTTGGTGATCGCCTGACGTTTCATCTAGCGCCATCATCAGGTCAAAGTTAGATTTTGTCAAATTCCTGCAAAACTAATGACCTTCCCATCAGCCTCAGCTGTACTTTGCTTTGTGCTAATTAGCAAATGTCAGCATGCTAACACGCTAAACTATGACGGACCATGGTAAACATTACACCTGTTAACGCTGTCATTGTGAGCATGTTAGACTTCATCTCAAAGTCCGGCTGTGCCTCAGTACAGACTAACAAAGCATGTCTGTAGACACTCAGTCTGGTTGATCTTTGGACGGAGCCAAGCTAACTGTTTCCCCCTGCTTCCAGTCTTATGCTAAGCTAGGCTAAACCCTGCTAGATTTCAGCTCCATACTTAACGCACAGACATGAGAGTAATATTGATCTTCACATCTCACTCTGGGATAGAAAGTGCCTTACGTACATTCAGCCTACAACATGGAGAGTTGGACATGTTAACATGAATGTTAATGAAGTTAAATTCATTTTTTTATCTTGTTTCAAAGTGGAGGTCTAGTGTCAAAGGACATTTGTTCTGCAAAGTACAGGATAAAGACAGTGAAACTTTATTGTGTGAATAAAGAAAATCATTTAATTTAAATCTGCAGTAATGCTTTTAGTCAATGCAAGTCCAAAAAGGCTTTAGACTTTATGGGTTCTTTCAACAGCTGCTACTAATAGTCTGTCATCTATTGCAGGGTTTGGTAAACAGTTCATGTATTCAGGTGCAAAAGAATGTTTGGCATCTTCACCTACAAGCCCATCAGCTCATCTCTTTAGTCTCTTTAGTATGAAGGACAGCCAATGGTTCATTGTACAGAGGCCAGAAAGATCTTGTATTTATTTTTTTTTCAAATCTCTCTAATCTTTCTGTCTTGTGCATCAAATAGTTCACCATTAAATTAAATAAACAAATCTCATATTTACTCATGTAAATTGCCCCTGTGCTTCCACACAGAGTTGTGGCCTTTACAGCTTTATTGTATTACTTACTGTTCGTCGTACTTTGTTCTTCAATCAGAGACCTTGTACAATGTTATTTATAATGAATGCAGCTACACATGTATTGACCGGCAGCCTTATTTGATCATTATGCAGCTGTGTGTAACACAACAGAGCAATGAAGGCATTTCAGGACCCTGACACAAACCTAAGCAACATGTAGTCAGTCAAAGCTGTGTTGTATTGTTTGTATTATCAACTTTTTAAAAGGAGCCTCAAAAAGCAGAAGGACAAATGGAGTGATTTCAAAGCTCGTCTATACTTATATGATCAAGCAGAAATCCATTCCTTGCTTTTTTTTTTATCTTTAAATGAAAGCCGGGTTAAGCAAAATGATTTTGTGATTGAGGTTACCTTCACTGATCCTCCTGCTGTGACAGATACTTTACCTGCTATTTGACCCCTTTTATGCTGTAAGCACCAATTATTCTTCCGAGGGACACCAAAGGCAGTAATACAACAAACACCCGCTATGAGCCAGAATACTGCTCGTCCTTGTATGTCTTTCTTCTTCTTTTTTTTTTTTTAATGACAAGAACCTCCAGTGGGAAAGGGGACTGCCTCTAAACTGTATGAACCGCCAACGTTCTAGAAAAGTGTTTCACGTTTGACGAAGTTGAATAGAGGTTGAAAAGTGCAGGGTCGACTCCACAGTGCAACCGTACAGCATCTGTTGAAACCCGTCACTGAAAATCCAGCCAGACAGGAAATCATTTTGCTTTTGTCACATCTACTGTAGTATCCTTTAAAAAAAACAACGTTGCACACCTGCTGCCGGGTCAATAAGAGAGTTGTCCTAAAGTATCGACCTAAAAGCTGCTGCATGCCGCCAATAAAAGGCTCTTCAGAAGTTCGGATAGCACTGCAAAGCTCTGTATGATGGTCCGTTCACGAACATTTTTGTATCTTTCTGGAACTGCCTGTTTTCCACAGCTGGCCAGATGTGCTTATTTTAAAATGAGCAGGAGTGTTGCATGTTAATTTGTCTCACATCCACCCTGTTAACATCTACAACCACCAAACATAGCTACTAAAAACCTGAACATTTTCTGCATTTATCTGCACAACGTGTCATTCTGCATTGTTTTTAATGCAGTATGATGTTGTTCTGTGTCAACGTGCATTTGTTCTTCAACTAGTTTGTTGCTTTCCAAACAAGGAGCACTATTTTTATCTTTAATTTGTGACCTAACATTGTACCCTTTGGAATAAGAAGAACTAATTTTGCAGAAGCCGTAACAACTCTGGAGCAAAATCACAGTTTCTCTTTGCTGTATGTGTCGGACAACAAGTGGCACACTGTGCAAAGGGTTACAATCAGTTCATTAGCAACAAAAATACTTTATTGCTTTCCCAAGGAAGGAATAATATTGATCCCAATGAGACTCAAAACACTTCTAGGAGTCTAACAAAATCAGCGTGTTAAAATGCTCGCAGCGATTATGTTAACATTCTGGCGTCTAGCAGGTATAATGTTTACCGTCTTACTTTAGCATGTTAGCATGCTAACATTTGCTAAATATCACTTAACACAAGGTGCAGCTGAGGCTGATGGGAAGGTCATTAGTTTTGCAGGTATTTGGTCATAAGCCAAAGTATTGATGAAAAGTCAGGGAATTACAATTAATCTCGAGCTTGACATGAATGTGTGCACCAAATTTCATGGCAATCCATCCAACGGTTGTTGAGACATTTCACTCAAAGCCTCAAATGTGAACCTCATGATGGCGCTAGAGGAAAAGTCAGGTGATCACCAAAGTCATGAGGATTCATCCTCCAGGGACCATGAATGCCTACACAAAAAAATTTGTGCCAATCCATCCAGTAGTTTATATATTTCAGTCTGGACCATCTGACGGACATACAGGCTGACGTTGTCTTCCCTAGATTAGATCCACGCAGACAGAGAGGCCAAAAACTTACTTGTTGCTCAGCAAAAGTTTGTTTTAATCTAATCTAATCTGTTTTTTGTCAGCAGATCATTTTGAATCATTGCAGGTATAAGGAGTGGACACCACTCCGACAATGCACAGCAATTTAGAGCTGATCACAAAACAGTGAGTATCCTACCTGTTAGATGAATTTTAAGAGCAGCTTGAGTGCACTGCTTTGTTTTAAGCCCCGCTAATGGCTACGTCAGTCTTTTAGTTGCTCCACCAGTTTGGGTCCCAATTGAAATATCTCAACAACTGTTGGTTGGATTTCCATGAAATCTGATGCCGACATTCATGATCTTTGTAAACTCTGACGATCCCCTGACTACCATCCCTCCACTGCAGCTCGGCAAGGAAACGCTGTCTGGCACAAAGAGGTAACGCTGTACTTAACAGACTGTGACCTTGGAAGGTCCTCTCTTGATTTGTCTAACTCAGACTGCTGAAGCCTCCCATTATCTTCAGCTCAACTTTTTAATGCATTTTTACACAAAACAATGACTGTAGATTTTGAGCCCCATCTCTTTCACTGGAGGAGCATTAGGAAGAGATTTCTTCACATGCAGCATGAGCAGGAGGAACATTTACAGCGACCAATAACTCTCTCCATGTACATGTGGGCGTGTGAGTATTGTTTTAAGATAGACTTGAAAAAATGGGAACCTAGCCTTTAATAGGGGCCCAGACCTCAAGCCTGAGGTGCAGTTTATATTTTACAACTGGACGTTACACGTGGTTTGTAGCAGAGGCTGATAACCAATATCATGTTTTTAGGCCACAAAAATAAAAGAAAAAAAAAGAATTGGATTTGGATCAAAAAGTTGAGTTAAGTTGAAGGATTCAGTGTTTCCCCACTAGATTTGAACACCTGACAGTGTTCAAAAAAAAAAGGTGCAGTTAGATCACAGAGGAAATAACAGAACACTGAAATTAATCAAACTTTTTTTTTTTAAATCAGAACTGGGGTTTTGTATCACATTATGAAGCTGACATGATAACCTGACATGTTACCTGCCGATCAGATGAGTTGATTTAAGTAAACTGCAGCCTGCTGGGAGCAGTGGCGCTGATCAGCCAGCCTCTGCCTGCCACAAATGTTTTCTGTGGCGTGTAAATTGTGGCATCAGATGATCTATGGTCGCGCTTCATGTGACCTATAGTGATAATATGTCTGGAATGAAAATTTGGATGCTCCGTGATCTCATCTGGCGGGCCTCTCTCGGGGATATTGACCGGGCTTTGTTTGGAGATGCGTCTTCATTTCTGGCGGTCCGGGACCTTCATATTCCCAAATTCCCACCGAGCTGCGTCTCTGCTTTGTATCGGCCGATGACCTTTTTTTTTCCAGAGCAGTCCGACTTGATTAGCACATCAGGCGGGACAATGAGTGGCCGCCCTGTACACAGCCATTACCCAGATCCCTTTATCAATGTCCTGTAATTAAAATGTCACCGTTTAATTTTCGAGCCATCGCTTTCCTCTCGGCGGAATCTTTCCTTCCAATAAAAAGTGCAATCGAAATGCTCTTTTCACTGGAAACAAAAAGGGATACGGAGAAAGCGTTTAGCAGCGAGGGATCAATAGGCCCTTTAGTCCAAGAGGAGGATTGATTGGTCTCTAAAATGGGATTTATAGGGGTCATGGTTTTATAGGGTGCTGATACAACTGTTAATTATAAAACATTTGGCCTCAATTGCTGCTGTTATTAAACCTGTCCTGATTGAGGCGCGCTTGATTTATCTTTTTACATCATATGACAAAATGCAAGTGTTGTGTGGAAACAAACCTTTAACAATAAGACGAAACACGTCCTGCAGGAAAAATATGGTCATGCCTCAGCTGCGACCCCACGCAGGCTTTTGACTCAAATCAATGACAAAGATCGGTGGCATTAAAACACACACACACACACACATACACACTCCTGTTGGTTGTTTTACAGTTCGAGGTGTTATTTTGCGTCTTAAAGCCCTTTTTCTTTTTACACATAGTTTTTAGACACCTTTGTTTCCTGCAGAGGACGTTTTTTCCCCCCATTATTTATAGGCTGCATGTTTGCGTTGAACAATAATACAATAAGTGAAGTGACAGTCGATTAAATAAGAGGTTTGAACTTGATCCCAAGTTGCTGATCAGGCAATAAATCAATAAATAAATCAACATATGAAGGAGAAGCAGTTATGAATTCTACCTGAAAGCGCCATATCCGAATATAAACTACAATCACTGTCATGTTTGTTGACTTTTATAATTATAATACAGCAAATTGTTTGTGGAATAGGTGAAGCAAGGAAAGTATATTTGTATAACGCAGAGGCAACTCTATAAGGCGAAGAGCTGCATTAACTACATAAAACAAAACAAAAAAAGGGAAATAAAAATAGTTCAAATAACAGTAGAGCAAACGTATATACCAAAATAAAAATAGTATCATTAGTGTAAAGCTACACTTTATTAATTGCAAATCAAACGCTTATTAAACGTTATATCCAAAAACAAAAAAACAACTGTCGTATCCACTGCCGTGTTAAATAATCCATCAGGTCTGAGTTCACCTGGTGAGTTGGGACTCCTAATGACTTAAACCTGAAGCGCATTAATGTTTCAGGTTAAAGGTTTGTTTAAACAATTGAGCGCATATCAATGAGGCCCGGGTAATTTGTATCCAACAGTAATAATAAAGAGCTCGCCTAAAATTACCGCTGAAATGTCTAATTAAAAACTCCTCGCTGCTGATCCAGCCACGTCAGCTCACGTTTCCCCCGGAATAAGCAGCGACAATGGCTGCATTCAAGTCGGCGGTCTAAATAATTAAAAAGAGAGGAATAATTACAGTATAAAATTGTAATTATTGGCGGGGGCTGCAGGGGAAGCCTCTTGATGGTGAAAGAGGAGAGGATGCGCTTAGGATCAGGTTCAGCATCAATATTGCAGGGAGGTAAAACTGGCGAGCTCAGGCTGCACACAGGCTGATGATGCTTCATACACACTTTATACACACACTCCTCACACACTCTCACATCAGCCCGAGTGTATTCTGGTTAGTTCATCTGCTGTGGGGTCACTTTATTTATGACAAACTGTCCAAAAAACGTACTTAACCATTTGTTTGGTTTCTCTCGGCTGCCTTCTTTGACACTCCCCAAAATATTTATTTGCTTGTTTATGTTTATTTGTGTATTTACAGTATAATTTACTTGCCATTAGCAGAATAACCCCTGTGTTTTTCTGCAGATTATGCCAAACCTGTATCAGTTTGAAGGCAGGGCCTGTCTGAGACTTTCTGGGGTCCCCCCCCCCACCACCACCACACATCAGATACACTTACTGTAACCACACAATTATTTCTTCTTTAATATATTTTTGCTGGCGTTATTCTATATTCTTGTTATTGTCAACAAATCCCATGAAAAGACCAAAACCAGCAGCGCTTTAGTCCGTCTCTAAATACGCACTCAGCCCGAGCCCACTGGTTCCTACTGAAGATGTAAATCTTTATAAACAGGGTCATGTAATATATAGTTTAATATTTTAAAAAAGGATAAATAATTTCCTGAAACAGCTGGGCACTGTAGTTGTTAGCAAGCGTTACTCAAAGAGGAGGAAATAGTGCATTTGTTGGGGACTATTTTCAGCAGTGGAGTAATACATGACGTGTTTCTGGCAGCAAGACAGCTTATATATATATATATATATATGTATATATGTATATATATATATATATATATATGTATATATGTATATATGTATATATATATATATATATA
>VMKM01002240.1:0-81524 GCA_008360985.2 Macquaria ambigua
AGCTTAGTAAGGCACTACAGGTAAATGCATCTTGTGTGTGAATGATTGTGGTTACATGGAGAGCAATGCTCCCATCTTAATTAGATTAAGACATGAGTGGACAAGTTTGGAAGAAGTTGCTTGTTTTAGCTGTAAAACAGTGAAAAAACAGCAACTGACCAAAACAAATGAAGTGGAGGGGCAGCCACTATCTCAGAGAAATCAGACTATTCCTTTAAATGTGAATTCAAGTGATCAATGTAGTCCACAAAACTATGTTCTAAATGTGAAAATTTTCATATATAAATATCATAGAATTGTGGAAAATGCACTTTTAAAAAAAAATTGGACCCCCCCCCCCCCAATGTCTATACCATGGTTACGCCCTTGGTACATATAAATCAAGGGAGATACAACATGTTATTTAGTGAGATTTCGAGGTGTTGGTAGACACCTTTGAATGAAGCCATGCTAGCTGTTTCCCCCCTGCTTCCAGTCTTTATATTATGCTAGACTAACCATGTCCTCACTCCAGCTCTTAACTTACACACAGACAGGAGAATCTGAACATCTTGCTCTCAGAAGGAGTGACTAATTGCCCAAACATTAAGTCCTTTAATGCTCATATTGCTAAAAAATATATTACTAAAATGTTAACACCCACCAACAGTCATGAAACATGATGAAATATATAGCATGTTGAAAACAACAGATACAATATTCAGGTGCCAGCTGTGGCTACACAGTCATAATGTAGAGACAACATGGATGTTCCATCATGGACAGATATTACACATTTCAGAGAGTTGGTTCAACTAGTAAATATTCTTAATAGAGTAAGATCACCTAATTAAAAACGTGAGAGTGGATCCTCTCTCAACAAGATGGCATTTCACTGCTGCTTTCCACCTAATGTGGCATTTACTGTAGGTTGTTGTTGTATGTTTTAATTCATTTGTCTTCTTTTCTCTTTCCTTTTTATTTATTATATTTTGGTCTATATGTTGGAATGGAGGCATGTAATGGTGGGTGGCAGCAATACGCTGATGATGCATCTAAACTAGAATAAAATGCAAAGAAGCAGCAGCATAAGACCCACAAAGTCACTGATAATTAGGCCTTTTTTTAAATGACAGATGTTTTAATTAAGGTTTTCTTTAGACACAATTTAAATGTGCAAACAGGTGGATGAACTGAAATGTACTCACACTGTCATTGCGACCTGAAGCATTTTTTCACACTGCTTTAATCTGTTTTATTAGATCTTCACCTCATTTTCAGTGCTCTAGAAATGTATTCAGTTGTCAGTACAGAACTTAAGTGAGATGAAACAGAAATAGAATGAGTAGTTGATTAAGAAGAATTCCCCCAACCAGTGGTCCTGAAGCTCCGGCCACCAATGTCAGAACTCTCTATAGTATCTATTATTTTCCCTCTTTTATTGTATCATATCAAAAGAGCTTGATCTTGACCATAAGGGCAAGGCAGGTAATAAACATGTTACATGTCAAAACATAGGCACGGATGGCACAAGCAGGTAATAGGCAGGCAGGCAGGCAGGCAGGAAGAAGAACAGGTACAGGTGGTTGTCAGGCAGGAACAGGGTAAACTGGCTAGGACTCAGGCAGAGTACTGTTTGTAGGCAGGTATACACACACTGTCTGGTTGATTATAAACAGAGAAGGTGATGCACATCATAATTTCTGAGGGGTCAAAAATAGCTGTCTACTCTTTCTCCTCCTAGATTTTCTGTTAATCTCTTCACTCTCCTAATTTCTTTTCATATCTACTGTAACTCTCTCTGTGCTGAGTCATATCATTTTAGACTTGTTACATTTTATTTTTGAATCGGACTTAGCATTAGGGGGTAACCTTTGCTGCTGCGTGTAACTTAGCGCCGAGCCTAGCCTAGCCTAGCCTACTAGCTTAGCCTATTCACCCACAGCTAATGCAACCTTACTAAATGTGTTACAATGGTTTGTGTTGACTCTTCAGCTGTTGCAGATAGGGTGTCTCTTCTAGAGAGACATGTCTGTCAGAAGAACTCATCTCTGCTACCTGTTAGTGATAGCATTAACATAGCCCCATTGCAACTGGTTGTGTGGCCGGTTTTCAACCCTCGCTAGCCGCGTTGGTAATCCAGTTGGCCTGCATGCCTCTTCTACCTCTGCCAACAGGGTTAAGCAACGCACGCTAGTAATAGGGGACTCCATTACCCGCAATGTTAGCCCTGCTAGAAAAACCTGCATACACCAGCATAGCTGGTGACCAGCATGACCAGCATATGTTGTGTTTTGGTGCTGGTCATGCTGGTGAGCATGACCTGGTGAGCATGACCGTGCTGGTCATGGTGGTGAGCATGACCAGCACGACCAGCATGGAACCAGCACAGTGGAGTCCATGCCTTGATGGGTGTTCCATGCTGGTTCCGTGCTGGTGATGGTGATGTGATTTGAATGATGGTGATGGTGATTTAAAAGACCATCACATTCTCACTTAAGTGTTCTTTTTCCTTTGTTTGTTTATGTCCATGATTTTCTCTGTGATATACCTCCCAGCCTTTCCCCATCTGGCCTGCAACTCTTTCTCCTCCAAGTTTTTCTTGCTAAGCCATTCCTTGAAGCAGACAGAAAAGAAATGTACGGATAAACAGTAGCTGAGTATCAGTATTTTTATTCATCCACATGAGCATGACCAGGACTTCATACAAGGGAAATATGATTTAATTGTTACGTGTGTGTATTTGTAAAAGTGAATAATTTTTAGTTTTATCTTTTACTTAAGTTTAAATTTCCACTTTAAACGGTTTGATAAATAGGTTTCTGCAGAAAACAGTAACCCTGTTTCTTTATTGCATGTGAATGCAGTGACGTTTCTATCACACAAGAACAAAGAAAATTCCAATAGTCCATATCAAATAACCCAGTCCTTGGCATCCCACAAAGAGCATGCGGCTACTGCCCAGAATGCCATACCTTTCAATGTTTCAAGCTTCTGTGAGCTCAAAGGCTGCCTGGTGGTTTTGGTGGTGGGGCACTCTTTTCCTGTTAGGCTTCTTTCCCCTAATGTTTTTGTGTGCCACATTGCCACCGCCAACTCCTTCACAAACAAGGAATCCCGTGGGTTCCTTGTTATCCTGGACCAGGCCTCTTTACAAATATGGATTCCTTCTCCCAAGCGAATCTTAGAAAAATTCAAAACAAAATAATCAAGGTATTAGACTGGACCTTTACAAACGTCGGAAACACTTGAAGTGTGGTTGAGGTTCTTATATTACCCAAAACACAGATGCAGAGGTCTTGTTTAGTTCTGTACAATGTTATGTGTTATATGTTATGGTTTTTGAGCTATGCATGTAGTGACAACATGTTGCAAACGGGACAAATATTGTACCTCATCTCCTTTTGCAGATTCAGAAGGTTCCACTTCAGTGCCAGACACTTCAGTGCCAGACTCTGCAACTATATAGAGCATAATGTAAACGTAAACAGCTACACTTTGCCTAAATTCACACACTTGCATCAGGGCATATACTTATGAGAATTCTGAGAATTACACTGTATATAAGCCAATTTAGGTAAAAACGTTCTTCTCTAAAAGTAAAGACTAAGACACATTTATAAAATGACTCACTTTTACTTACAGCAAAATATAAAGGTAACCTTTAAGAGCAGCTCTCAAGTGATTAAAGTGTAACTCCACCCTCAAATTCTGCTAGAACCCTCTCTCCCAGCAGATTTAAAAAATGCAACGAGTGAGGGAACCACACCTGTATGAGGCGTGGCCTCGTGGCTACATAGTGGGGTAGTGTGGGTCAGAGGACATGGGGGAGACTGACTGACACTGATTGGAGTCTTTTTTTAATATAAATTTCATGACGTAGACAGGTTTAAGTATGCTTAGAACAGGAATAGTCAGTCGGACACAAGATGTAACTTAATTGATGCCAGCTTTGTTCCTTTCATTTGCACTGTTGAAATAATGCATTAAAAATGGTGTAACATCCTATCAGATCATGTTTGGAGGGAACAGCTTTCAAGAAAGCAGTACCTACAACAGGTACAGCAAAATCCCCCAGTCAGAATTCTAAATATTGCTTTAGATAGTGTGTTGTTCATCATGACCAATACTATATTTTAGTCTTTACAAACATGTCTCAAAAGGTGTGTGCTCTCCTTTGTCTCTGTACTGCAGCCATCTAAGACCCCGACAGGCTACTTACTCTTAACCAACTTATGAGACCTCCTAAGCTCTTTTAAATTTAAGGGTATTCTTAAGTAAAAAAAATTTAGGTTTAATTAGGTTTAATTTAATAGCATGTGTTTTTCTTTTGTCGCCTTCAAGTATACTTAAGTGTATTCAAGTAGTTCTTGAGTACTACTTTCAGGGCCTTCAAAGTCTCCTTATCTTATTCCACCAAGGATGCTATCGTCACCCTCCTCCTCGCTGGTCATGATCACCTGTGCAGAAAACATTGACCTAATTACCTTAAGCAAATAAGGCAGCTATACAGTCCTAAGCATACACAAGCTAAGACACAATGTTTTCAGAGTGTGAGTGTATGTACATCAATAGTCTTGCCCCCACACTCTTTAAATATATGGTGGCTGGCCACAAGATTTTTTTTTTTGCAAATAAATATACTTTTCATAAGTACACTAATTTACCACTATAAGTATTTGCAATTTAGTATACTTAGAAAAAGTGCACTTTAATATAAGATCATTTTAAGCTGTATTTCAGTGTACTTTTACAAAGTATACTTGAATACACATCTAATTAAGTGAAATAAAAGTACACTTTAATAAAACATACTAATAGTGTATTACAAAGGACTTGCAAATAAGTATACTTTTCATAAGTACACTCAATTACCAATATAAGTATTTAGTATAGCAATTTAGTACACTTTCTAAAAGTACACTTATGTAAAATTTAAAATACACTTACAATAAAGTACACTTTTTATAAGTACACTGAAATACCACTTAGTATTTTTAGTACATTGAAGTTGAACTTAATGACATCTATTTTGAAGTACACTTTTTAAAAGTGCATGTTAAACATACTTTACATTAAGCACAATAAGTAAAAGTATACTTGTAATAACTTTTATATACTTAAATTATATTTCTAATACACTAAAGTATACTACTTTTTGACCTGGGTGTTCATGCTCGGATATGCTCCATCCCCCCATAACACTGCACAGGATGAAGCAGCTATGGAATATGGGTGGGTGACTGGATGAATTAATTGATACACCAATTAATATTTAGTGATCTTGCCATTTTCATTGAAAACCTTCTCACCATGATTGTTTCTTTTTATCACACAATGAAGAGAAGAATATAATCACAGTTTGGGTATATACTGATTCCATGGCTCAATAATCACTTTCAGAAGCTATTAAAAGTTCCCCACTCGCCCCTGCGGGCGGTTTATTCCTCCTCCTTTTCCAGCCACTGGTAGGATTTCTCTATATCAGCCACTTCTTCTATCTGCCGGTGGTGCATACCATGCAGGGGTTTGTCCTCCCATGATGGTTCCACCTGTTCTTCTTCCTCATCAGGCTTCTGCTGCCTGAGGTATTCCCTAAGCAACTCATCACTTGGGGCCATCTTCCTGATGTACTCATGGATCTTTGTTGTTTCATCCTGGATAGTGGCTCTGATGCTCACTAGTCCTAGGCCTCCTTCCTTCCGCTTAATGTACAGTCTCAGGGTGCTGGACTTGGGGTGAAATCCTACATGCATTGTGAGGACTTGTCTTTATATCGGTGGCTTCTATTTCCTCTTTTGGCCAGCTTATTATGCCAGCGGGGTATCTGATGACGGGCAGGGCGTAGGAGTTGATAGCTCAGACCTTGTTCTTCCCATTCAGCTGACTTGTCAGGACTTGCCTTACTCTGTGGAGGTATTTGGCTGTGGCTGATTTCCTTGCGGCCTCTTCATGGTTCCCATTTGCTTGTGGGATCCCAAGGTACTTGTAGCTGTCCTCAACATCTGCTAAGTCGCCTTCTGGTAGTCTAATCCCTTCAGTTCTGACTACCTTCCCTCTCTTGGATACCATCCGACCACACTTATCTAATTCGAATGACATTCCAGTGTCGTTGCTGTAGATCCTGGTGGTGTGGATCAGTGAGTCGATGTCTCACTCACTCCTGGCATACAGCTTGATGTAGAGATGGTGGCTGATGGTTGCTCCATTCCGTAGCCGGTATCCGTAGCCACTCTTTGTGGTGATCTGGCTGAGAGGGTTCAGACCTACGCAGAACAGCAGCGGGGACAGAGCATCTCCTTGGTATATGCCGTACTTGATGGTGACTTGTGCAATTGGCTTGAAGTTGGCCTCTAGGGTCGCTTTCCACAGCCCCACTGAGTTCTTTTAGATCTTTTTTTTAATCAAATCTAGACATCATATTTTCTGTGGAAACCTTTCAATTGTCTTGGTCTATCATAACATACTACATATCCATCTAGTTTTGCTATGGTGCTATGAAAATAAGCAGGTTAAATCCAACATTGGGCTAAAGATAAGATCAGAACACCTTGACAGAAAAGCATGAATCTAGTTTAGGCTATTCAAAACTCCCTTACTATTTTTTTTGCTTCATTCAGTTGCATACATACATTGTTGAACTTTTTGAGGCAGAGGCGCTGTTTTTCCTTTGCCTCCTCAAAAGGATTTGGAGGAACAACCCCACCACCATCATCATCATCATCGTCATCCTCTTCAGAGAACATATCTGAAAGCATATGCTCTCTCAACTTTTTGTATGGTGTTGGGCAGAGTGGAGACCATGATTTTCTAATTTTCCTTTCACGTAGTAGGGCCAAGAGGTTGGTTTTTTTTTGGCCTCTTCTGCAGCTTTTTTCTGACTTGTCTGGAAACATGGATAAAATCATAATTAGGAACAGGCATCCCATTGTAAGGCAAGACTCCCATACGAAAAACAAAACAAAAACAAAAACAGAGCAATGTGAAAGCATATGGTTATTTGTTATTGGATAGATTAATACTGTGATGGGAGCTCGATATTATCACCTGATATTAGCACAGAAACACAAAAGGGCATGGCAGTACACAAATGGTTTATAGACTACATGCTTGTTTTTCATATATTATATATATATATATATATATATATATATATATATATATATATAATATAAAATAAATAATAAAATATATAATAAAATATATATGAAGAAAAAACATATGTGGCCCAGGGGAAAAACACACGTTCTGTTATTGTAGTATTTTAGTATGTCTAATATCAGCCTGCTTCAAATGAAGGCATGGAGGCCACTATTTCTTTTTAACTTTAATAGTTATTGTTCTTGTTCTATTTGATTTATAATAGTTATTCAGTAAGTATTACTTACTTGGCAAGCCATCTCCTCCTTTTTGCCAGCACCAATTTTAGCTAACACCATTCGAAATGTAGCTTACAAACTCTAGGGAAGAGTGTTATCTATTTTTGTTCAATATCTTAGGAGAACAAACTTAAAAGAGAGAATATAACTTTGTTTTTAAAATTTTTAAATTTTTTTATAACTAGGTGTATAGTTAGATCAAGATCACCACTCCATACCAGTTGGTGGCGGTAATGCACCATAACGTTATTTGCAGGGTGGGAAATTAACTTTTTAAAATGTGAACATCTACCAGCCACTGACAGATAAATGTCCAGCCACTCAATAGTAAATCATTATTTTGTGTCTGAAATCTACCAGCCACTTTCATATTTTTCCAGCATTTGGTGGCTGCTGTTAATTTCCATCCCTGGTTGTTTGCCAACCGCCATAAAACCTCAAGAAGAAGAAGAAGAATGTAGCTTACATTTTCTATCTTGGCTTCTTTCTCGAAGGGGGACGGTATGGGGGAGGACTCCTTCAGTTTCCTGGCATGGACACGATTCCCCTTGGAAAGTTCCTCCTAGATCGCTTCTTTTGTCTCTGGAATATAAATAACACTGGATGTAAGTATTTGAAAACACCTGCTATACATAGTGTCATGCAATACTAATAGTTGTTTGAGCCATTGCGTCTGTCGCAGGGAAAAATACTGAACTCAGCGGAACTAGCTTGACAGTTTACTAGCTAAATGGCTCGCTAGCTAGTGTTGCCAGCACATTAGCCAAAACTCGCTAGCTAAACGTCACTAGCTAAATGTATCCAAGTTTGCCATTTAACCACATTAAGTTATTAAATAATTATTTGAGCTATCATGACTCACCCTTCAGGAACAATATTTGACCTTTGAAGAAATTCTCTTGTCAGCGCACCCAGTAAATTTTACTTGAATTTACAGAATTGATGTCAAAATCCTTAATATATGCATTGCCAGCCATGGCTTACTATCTACCCGGGGCCTGAGCTTGCGACATAGAGGCTAATCTGAAGGTGCTGGCATCACATAGGGAGAAGCAGGGGACACAGGTACATACCACCGCTGGTTTGACCTGTGACAGGACAGGACATGATGAAAATTGTACCTTTGACTTAAACACAGCCCTGTCTAGTGTCCTGGATTAAGTTACACCTCTTTCTACCAAAACAATAGGCAATATTCACATATTGAATCCCAGTTAGTCTTCTTACAAAAATTGAGACTTTCTCAAAACATTGTTTAAGCTGGTGATAGTTTCTAAACCAACCACGTACCTCCTCGACCCCAAACCAGCTAAACTTTTTAAAGATCTCTGACCATTTCTGGGACATGCAATGCTGAATATTGTTAATTTGTCACTTACGACTGGCACTGTTCCCACTAACTTTAAGAATGCTGTGGTTAAACCTTTAAGAAACCACACCTTGATCCAGGATCTCTAAATAATTATCGATGAGTCTCTAACCTTCCATTCTTTTCAAAAGTACTAGAAAGAGTTGTGTCCTGGCAACTTTCAGCCCACATAATTAACAGTAATCTTTTTTAACCTTTTCAATCTACTTTCCTGTCACTCCACTGAAACTGTACTTACTTAAGTGATAAATGATCTTCTGCTTACCATGGATTCGGATTCCACCTCAGTGCTTCTACTACTGAATCTAAGTGCAGCTTTTGATACCATACATCATTGTATACTATAGACCAACTGGAAAATCAATTTGGCGTTTCGGTCCTGGCTCTCCCGTGGTTAAAGTCTTACCTATCTGAAAGAACACAGTGTGTTTCCTACAACAATATCACATCAAAATCTTATAATATGATATATGGAGTACCTCAGGGCGCTGTTCTTGGCCCTCTGCCCTTCTTTGTTTATATTTCACCTCTTGGCTAAATTATATGCAGTCATGGAATTAATTTCCACTGCTTCCCTGATGAAACTCAGCTGAATTTGCCTGTAAAGGCAGATGATCATTCCCAAATCATTAAATTAGATGCCTGCTTGTCTGCTGTGAAAAACTGGATGTCACATAATTTCCTGCTCCTAAATTCTGATAAGACTGAGATGCTGGTCATTGGCCCTGCTCGACATAGACACCAGTTTGTTTAAGTAACAGTAACTCTTGACACCAGTTCGATCAAGTAACAGTAACTCTTGAAAACTGTTTCTCAAAGTTTGACAGCCAAAAATCTTGGTGTTATGTTTGATCCTACCCTCTCCTTTGATCAGCACATTAAGGAAATTACCAAGACGGCCTTTTTCTACTTACACAACATAGCTCAAATTAGGTCCTTTCTGTCCTTGGCTGGCAGAAATCCTAATTCACACCTTTGTTTCATCCAGACTGTAATGTTTTGTTGTCAGACGTGCCACGTGCCAGTACTAAAAGTATTCAAATAGCTCAAAATGCTACAGCTGGAATCCTAGTCAGATTAGACTTTAAGGTGCTTCTGATGACTTACAAAATTGTAAATTGGCATGCCCCTTCATATCTGTCCAATCTCCTTAAACATTATATTACATCCCGTGCTCTCTGCTCTCAGAATACAGGGCTCCTAACAGTCAGCAGAGTTTAAAAGAAACCAGCTGGTTGCAGGGCCTTTTCCTATCATGCTCTCTTCCTCTGGAATAACCTCCCTGTTGACATTAGACAGTGTGACTCTTTTGGGGCCTTTAAATCCAAACTTAAAACTTGTCTTTTTGCCTTAACTTTGAGCTAGCTGCTTACCTTGTACCTGTTACCATTATCCTTCCAGCAGATCAGTCTCAGTCTCAATGAATCTATTAAGCTTAGTACTTAGAGTCCATGTTTGTCCTGTTGACGAGAATACTGTAAATAAATACTGTACATTTTCTGAAAACCACTGCATCTCTCTAACTCTCTGTTTGTTTGTCCTACAAGCACAGCTGTGTGCTTATCTCTCTTTCTCTCTCTCCCTGTCTCCCTTGTCTCTCTCCCCCTTATGTGCATGTTGTCATTGTCTCTCTCTCTCCCTTACATGTTTGTGTAGTCTGTATCCATGATGGAGAGGAGGTCGTGTGGCTTACATCCTATCTGTTTGGCCATACCTGAAGTTGCTCAACATTCTCCCAGATCATATATGATTATAATTTTGTAATCATGTAATTTGTGATTTTACTATGTTGTTCTATTCTGTACACACATCTATTTCATCTCTGTCTGTCCAGGGAGAGGGATCCCTCCTCTGTTGCTCTTCCTGAAGTTTCTTCTATTTTTTTCCCCGTTAAAAGGTTTTTTTGTTTTGGTTTGTTGTTTTTCCTTATCTGAATTGAGGGTCTAAGGACAGATGGTGTTGTATGCTGTACAGATTGTAAAGCCCCATGAGGCAAAATTGTGATTTGTGATATTGGGCTATATAAATAAAATTGACTTGACTTAACTTGACAGGTGTGACTTGACATGGGAATGAGAGGCAGGTGTGTTGGTGGGTGTGGAGATCAGGTGACTGGGAAGGTGAGAAATTCAGTCGGCATCTGGTGGACGGGTGGTGAATGGCAGATCTGGAATTCCTAAGGAGTGCAGGGGCTTGGGGAAAGGGAGAAGTGGCTAAGTGTGGAACAGACATACAAAATGTGTCGTCATGACACTCTTGGGCTTTATCAGACTTTGATGAAGAAGGTTACGGGTTGTGATCTCACCCCCATTTATGACCAACTGTTATAATGACAGCTAAGCCATTGACCACTTCATCCACAGATGAAGACTGTGAGATGCATTTAAAAGTTCAGTAAAAACTTAGTTAGTAGACCTTGAGTCAAGATTATTTTGTCAAACTAGTATTTCCGAAGAACTTTCATGTTCATACATACAGTATATTCTGCACATCAACCAAGTTTTTTTGGTAAACTTCATGTTACAAGCAGTGTTGCAGCTGCCTCTGAAGCCTGGGGTGCCCTGCAGCCGCGAAGCACTGGAGGGGCGTCTTTGAGAAGACAAGTCGTGGCAGGAGGTTCATGCCGTGGAGAGTGAGCCCTACCAGGTATGAGGTTTCGAAGGGCAACCGAGTCCTTCTGCTGCCTGTCTAAGTTGTGGGTTTGGTGGGAGGGGCTTAGCTGAGTGAGAGAGCAGAGAGAGAGGCGGAAGGTTTTGCATAAGTTGCACAGATTTTGCCTACCCCAGCTTTAAATATTTCTGGTGATACTGTGGGAAATTTCTTTGTGTGAATTGTGCTAATTTCACTGAGCTTTTTAATATATTTGAATGAAAAGTGAGCTGCTGGGAGCGAACTCATCCATCCTCCCTCTTGCCTCTGCTTTTGTCTTTTCCCTGACAATTAATAACACATTACGTGCTGAAGCTTTTTTGCTGTTTCTCTCTCTCTTTCTCTCTCGTTTGCCCCCCCCCCCCCCACACACACACACCATGGTGCCATACTTATTTAGAACAGCAAAACAAAGAGACAATGCATTTTGAAAGTGTCCGTCAACGAAAACAGTTTTAAATTGCCTGTGTGTGTCGGTATGTGTCTGTGTGTGTGGATGTGCCTCCTAGCTTGATTGCATGGGTGGGTGGGTATGGGCAGATGAACTTCAGAAGATGAGAAAATGAACAGAGAAATGGGTTTATTTGGGGGGCTGGCAAAAGCCATATTATTCAGAAATGCAGACACAGAGGGCCAATATATCAAATGAGGTTTTCAGATGAGTTTTATTATTTGAAGATTTTTGGACCCTTAATCAAAAGCGTCTGTTGTAAATGTTTTTGACTGGTGGACTTACTCAAAATCTTGACTTTGGCTAGAAAAAAAGTCCAAACACTGTGCATATAAATCAAGAAGAAATCATAAACAAAAAAATGACAAGGTATTTTTCCATAGAATGAAAGGCCTTTCACCATGTGAAAGCCCCGAAAATCGACCTCGTTACGAGAAAAAAATTGACACTTTTTCGCCACGTAATTTGCTTTCTGTGTGAAAGTACTCATGACAAAAACAACAGTTCAAAAAAATAGATTAACATGCAAATGAATCGCATGACAAAATCGCCTCCGGTGTGTAAAGGCCTTAAGAATGTCCCGCAGTGGTTAACTGTAATACCTTAGACCATATACAGTACCAGTCAAATGTTTGGACACACTTTCCTATTCACTTGAATGGGAAAGTGTTAATTGCACAATAACTTACATGATGTTCAACAATGTTCAAAGGAAATAGAAGCTACATGGTAAGAAGACACAGTCTATATAGCCAGTTAGTAGTTACAATCATGTAGTTGTGTAAATTGTAATGATTGATGAACAATGTAATAAATGTTTCACATTTCATTTACTAACATACAAACCTATGGCTCAACAAACCAATTCATATTTGCACTGATTCTGTGGATTAATGAACCCTAATAAACTTTGCTGTAGTATCAAAGCATGTCTCAGTCCAGTGAGGGAAATTTCATAAATGTTTCATGAATTAGAAGTGTCAAGTGTCTTAAGTTATTTCCTGCAGCCTGTTGTTTTTCAGACAGGAAAAAACGAGCCACACTGCAAAGAATAATTTCTTGTAAAACTTAAAATACTTACAAAGAAGGCATGCATTTCATATCTCACAACAGGAATTCAGGTTAAATAAGTAAAAAGTCTGACGAAAAAGTATAAAAAACTTAATAAAGATTGGCAAAAATATGCTTGTCAGTTTGTCACACACAATAACTATACTTTTAATATATTTCTACCTATTAACCTATTTTTACCAACACTTGCAGATTTATTCTACAATAATTCCACTGATGTCTGAACAGGATCTGTCAAAGTACACCCTACACTATGGAGACAGATTGTACCTCTACACCATGAGACATTCTCAAGAAAAAGGACAATTCTACTGATACTACCCAAGAAACAACCTCAGAGGTCACAGGAAATTCACAGGCACAGGATTTCAACTAAGGTCAGGCATCACAACCAGAGGTCATAACTATTAACTTATCTTTACTACAGGAATCAGATGTCATACTGATGGATGAAGAAATATAAAATATGCAGATGCTTAGTGACCATATATATAGATGAAGGAGATGAACAAGGAAGAGGAATGTATGTTGAAGAAATAAGACAAGACCAAGGAACCCTAGAAATGACTACATAGTTCATCAGGATCAAGGGATGGAAGAGCAGTCCACATAAGACACTGGCTTTCCTCAACCTCACCTGAATCCTGTTCCGAAAGCACAACAAGCCCGACGACATGAAAGGGCCCACGAGGATCGGGGGGAAAAAAATTCACAGGGAGAAAAAAAAGCTCGACTTTGTGTGGTACTCAGTCCCGACTGTTATGTGTGTGTGTGTGTGTGTAAGCGCATATGCGCGCATTATGTGTGAGCTGGCCTGTAACTTTTGGTGACGCAATTTCTGTATCCAGTGTGCGAAATAGAAGGCAAAATCTAATTTTGAGAGGGTCTCAAAATTAAGCTAATTATTTACTATTTATCTGTATTGTAAAATTTGTTTTCATGTTTAAATATTGAAAGGTAAGGAGCAACACAGAAAATGCGACTGATGACAGTGAACAGGCAGCTGATGTAGCCAGCAGCTGCTGACGTGGTTACCTGTGCCGGTTGTAATTCTGCGGCGCAATAATACATTCTGACTCTGCGGTTCTGCTGCTATTCATGATGTCACTGTATAAACTGTGAATCTGTCAGAACAGCTCACCGGTGTCAGAAAAGCTCACAAGGACAGTTAACAGTTAACTCCCGGTGAGTTAATTAAAGTATCCACGCTGTGCCAGCTGTGTGTAATATTACGCATAGTTTTGGAGAGGTGTGAGTGCATGTCTATTGAGTTTGTCTGAGCAGGAAACACAAGTGAAAATTATTTACTGAAAACGTGGAGCTTCTGCCTGTTTTTGATTAGTTGATTTGATTTGTTAACATTTATTTAGTTCCTCATTGTGCGCTCTGACATTTTTTGCCTGTAATCAGAGCAGGTCACCTCGTGAGAATGTTTTTAATACCATTTCGTATTTTTTCCGCTGAGAATGAAAAATAGTGCGTGGCTGATGTGTATGTGTATATATGCCATGAGACCCCCCGATTGTCAAAGAGTATTTTGCACACTGTATCATATATGTATATGGGCTTATAATGATTATATTATAAAATTAAACAGCTGTCACGAATGATTGTTGATGCATGATTATTGTATGCAAATTAAGCGTGGCTGATGTTTGTGCAGGTTGGACAGGGCAATAGTTAATTGTGATGGTGCTGGGGGGTGGGGGGTAGCCCCAGGGCCCATGGTACTTCAATTAATCAATTAATTCAAGCATTTGTTGTACATCCACTTGTAGCCATTTAGTCTTCCAGGTCCTTCCAGCTGGTGAATGATGAAATCTCTATTTTCCCCAAGGTCAGCATACTGTTTGTGTTTGAACCTGTACATTTTGAGCAGCTGAATTAAGTGTCTCTACTCCATGCCTAACCGCAAGTGACGTAAGTATGTCATTGTAATTCATTCCAAGATTAAAATAAAACTAAATCAATTTGATGGTGGAACCCTAAAAAAAAAATCATAATTATATATATACAAACTAACAAATTATTTATAAAATATTTTTAACATTAAGGTAATGAACAGCTATCAGCACATTACAGTAGAGCACTAATGGTCAATATTGCTAATCTGGGAAATGAGACTGTGCCTGTACTAACTCCTATTTCTAATTTGTATTCAAATGAACTCACACCTGGCGGTCGGTATACAAGCTTGTTTTGTAAAAACTATCAAACACTAACTATTTCTCTGTATTTTCAGTATTAACTCTTTAACCAGCACCACTTTTCAGAATTGCCACCTACAAGTGCGTTTTAACCAAACCCACAATGTTCACCTGGTCGGTTCACAGGGACACAGTTTAGTGACAAATCAACTACAAACCCAGTTTTCAAAAGACAAGTGACTGACTGAAACTCAGATTATCCCCCAGCCTGTTACACTGACAAACACCAGCAGTAACACATTGGTTTATATTTAACGTGATTGCAATTTAAACAGACTGTAGACGGGCATGATTATCTCTGTAGTGTCAAGGAGTAAAGGTGCTTTTTTTTCATCGGATGCCAAAAGAGATGTACTGTATGTCTGTAATGAGACAAATTAAATGGAATTATTAGCAACTGTAAACCTCTAGTGACAACCAAAAGGATATTTACTATAAATGCAGATCACATTTCAGCCAGGACTCAAAGTAAAGCAACAGCTCTCTGCAATAAATGAATTGTAAATTGGCAGTTATAGTGTTTTTTTTTTACCATTTCATTAACTTCAAAATTAACAGCACACGCATATTTTACAGCTTGTTGGCATTGCTAATCTGTCAAAGTAACATTTATGTCTCTCTCTTTCTGTCTGAATTAAATGCACAGACTCCTGCTGTGAGATGGCAGCCAAGTTAAATCGCTTGTTGTGCTTAAGCAGTTTGGTTCAGGCAACATAAAGATGATCCTATTTTTAACCTGTATTCATGCTCTGTCAGCCCAGCACATTCTGTTATTTGTCACTTTTACCAGGCCTTCTTAATGTCATTTCCATATAAAAAAACGCAGCCATCACAGAGACCTGGGTTCAGTCCACAGCTGCCATGCATCTGGCTTGACCAGCTTGGCATGGTGTTGATGGTGGGAAGCCAGAGAGGGAGTGTGTCCTTGTGGATGCACCTTGTTAGTTGAGTATTGCTTTTGTGTAAAGGGGGGTGTGACCTGAACTTCAGTCCCAGGTTAACGAAAATGATGCGGTATAACTAGGCTAATGTTACTTAAGATGGGTTTATACTTGACACAAGGGGTTAACTGTAGCTTGGGTCTTTTTTCCCTGCTGCCTAACGGCCAATCGTGACAGTCTTCATATTTTGTCTTCATATTTGTCGACACCCTTCCCAAGAATTTTGGGATGTAGGTGTTGGTCCATCATCATTGTCATCATCCAGGATAAATGGATGGATGAATTGAATGCATGGTGGATACATAGATGGATGACTTAGTAAACGTGATAAAAGCGATTACAGTTTACAGTTGTCCATTTCATCTGTCTGTGTCCATGTTTCCATTTCACATTACACGTACATGAACACGTACGCTCATTTCTCATCACTCCTTTGTCTCAGTTCACTGCTCTCCACTGTTAGACCTCTTTGTCAGGCCACTTTTGAAATTTTAATACATTACAAATAACTATTTGCTTTAAATTGTAATGTGTGATGTAATTCTATGGTATCCCACAGAATATCCCTCCGATCCAGCTGGATATAGCTTCATCCATTTCTGTCACATTTGATTACTTTGCCTATAAAATCCATAAAATGGGTACTCGGACAAACAATTTGGAACAATTTGCTGGCTGAATTTGTCATCATTATAGGATAAAGCTAAACTATATTGATCCCTGTGGGGACATTGGATTGTTATAGTAGTAGATAATGACAGGATACAGCAAAAATTGCAATATATTCCAAGCAAGAATAAGGCAAAATGTATCACATGACCTAAGGCTTCACAGTTTTACAAATCAGACAATGATTTCCTAAGGAATGATTCTTCCCTTGTGAAAATGTTAGGGATCAGGGATTTGGGAGAAGAGGTTTAGCAACAAACATGGTAGAAATCCTTGGCAGATTTTGGTAGATATGTAAAAGCAGCACCGGGGAACTTATACACTACTCAGGCCCTACAGAAAGAAAGTGGCTACTGATATGAAATGAAATAGGAAGTGGCAGTTATTATACAAAGAAGAAGCACTAACTTTTTTGTTGTTAATAGCTACAATGTTTTTGGTTTGGTTTGGCCATCATCAGTGCTGTTGGTCCACATAGTTTACATGGCTTACCTTGTCTACATGGCTACCACAGTTAAACGCTGAAGGCAGTGCAAAGATGCCGTCAACCAAATGGTCCTTTAATGGCCACTAGTTTCCAAAACTATAAATTTTGTGGCCACACTTAGCTGATGATCTAAGAAATAACAGAGTATTTTACTTTTCTAACTTGTATCATGAGAGTACCAGAAATAATGTTAATAATTGTTTTGTATATTGATAATCTGTCGCAGGTTGATGATGTCATTACGCTGCATTACGTGCAGTGCAAAATGTGGTGACAACGCAAGGTGGTGCCATGGATGTCCATGGGTGGCGCGGTTTTAATTTATGATACAGTTTCAATAATTTTATCACTTATTATGGTTTATTGACTTACATAGACTTTTAGCTTAGGTTGTACTGATTTTAGGTATATGATTTTTTTTTTTTTTTTGCTAGCAGTAATATATAAATTATTTGACAGAAACTTATGGCCTCAGTAGGTACTAAATTTAATGTGTGTCTTAGGTGGTGACACAGATCGGATTGCGGCGCTGCTCACAGATTGGATTGCAGGGTGCTACTCGTGTGGGGACCAGCTGGTTTTGGCATAGTTGTTTGTTTGTTGATTTTACAGTGTTTTATTGTTTTTTTTAAGTCAGTGTTTTGTGTTCTTTTATGTCTGCTCTTTTAACATGACCGAACACACATGCTGTGGACTTCAAATACTTTTATTATTTTATTAACCCATTCAACTCCATGAGCTGTGGATGCACACAAACTGTTTTATTTTATGCTGCTTGTCACTCGGACTTCGTGCCACCTTTGGCTGGGAAGGACAATTTACACGGTGGCGACTGACAGCCCGGATACTCGAGGGAATTCCTATTAAACCTGTGGCACCCGCAAATTGACCTGACTAATAATGTATGGAATATTCTGGTGGAGCTACTCTCCCAAACTCCAAACAACGAGCAAGGTGACACGCACCGGAGACAAACCAGGAAACGGGGTAGGAAAGCCGGTCTCAAAATAAATACACGCTGCTACCCTCTGTCATCCTCAGCAATGTTCACTCCTTGCGAAATAAGGTAGATGAACTTTAAGCAAATGTTAACTACCTGCACGAATATAGACATGTTTCCATCCTGGCGTTCATGGAAACATGGCTTGACAGTCGCATCAATGATCATACACTCTTTATTGATGGATTTGGCACCCAGTTAAGACTCGATATAGACAAACAAAGTACCGGTAAAGAACACGGAGGCAGAGTTTGCTTTCATATCAACAAGCACTGGTGCTCCACAGCCATCATTCATGAGAGTCTGTGTAAGCCTGACATAGAGCTCCTGGCAGTGATAAGGAGCCTGAAGATGAATAATTTTTTTCACATGAGAAAGATAAATAATAATACACAATAAAATAAAATAGTGGACTGTGCAAGGCATTTACGCACTAAGGGGGTGTTTTTAGTGTACAAATTGGGACATATTTTTAAAACCAGATCACACTCTAAACAAACAGGTTAGCACTGTCTCTTCCTACATATACTTCTGTGTAGACAATATCATCCCTACCAAAACAATCACCATTTTTCACAACAATAAACCATGGGTCACAAAAGACCTGAAAACTATTCTCAACAAAAAGAAAAGACTGTTCTTCACTGGGTCTATGTTGGAAATAAAACAAGTGAACAGGGAAGTGAAGTAGGCCATCAAAAAGGCTAAAGTAGCCTATAAGAGCAAAATTGAACAAAAATTAAAACTCAGGAGGCCTGGCAGGGGATTATGACCACATCAACTCCGACACTGTGTTAAGGTGCCTGAAAAAGGACACAGGCCAAGAAAGCCCCAGGCCCAGATAACATCTACAGCCATACACTGAAACACTGTTCTGAGCAGCTAGGAGAAGTACTCCAGCAGCTATTCCAGAACTCTCTAGCGACTGGCACAGTCCCACAGGCATGGAAACACTCCACAATCATCCCCATCCCCAAGAAGAGCAACCCCAAGGTCCTTAATTACCTCAGATTTATAGCCCTCACCTCACTCGTCATGAAGGCCTTCGAGAGGATTGTGAAAAGCCACATTACCAACGCCACAGCCGCAAAGATCGACCCTCTTCATTTTGCGTATTGCGCAGAGAGAGGGATCGACGATGCCAAGACACTGTCCATAAACATCTAGAGGGCCCAAACACATCCTCCTGTTGGCGGACTTCTTGTCTGCTTTCAACACCCTACAACCACACATTTGGGCTAAAAAACTCTTGAACTACTTCCACCTGGATCACTAGCTAATTATGTGGATTATGGACTTCCTCACCCTAAGAACACAGAAGGTGCTGGTCAACAAAAGGCTCTCCGACCTCCGGCACACATCCACTGGCTCCCCCCAGGGCTGTGTCCTCTCACTCCTGCTGTTCATCCTGTATACAGATGACTACAGAAGCCTCCATCCTAATCGTCCTTAGTGAGTTTGTGGAATGGTGTGACAGGTCTTGATTGGAGCTGACTGTTCGTGGACTTCACCAAGCACAGATTGGGGAGGACTGCAGCCATAATTCATAGGGAACCAGTGGAAGTTGTACACCAGTACAAATACCTGGCCCCTGTCATCGATGACAAACTGCATTCTGAAGCCAACACAGATGTGATCATCAAGAAGTTCCAACAGTCAATACTGACGTATTTCTTGAGGAAACTAAACTCCTTTGGGGTAAGCAGGGATATCCTCAGGACATTCTATAACTCCTTCATCGAAAGCCATTCATTTGCTGGTTCCACTCTATCACAATCCAAAACAAGAAGCGCCTCCAGAGTATAGTGAACACTTGCTCCAAAGTCATAGGCTACCCCCTCCCGTCTCTAATCTCAGAAAGCGCACTCCATCCTACAGGACTTCATCCATGTCTACACAGGGCCTTTAAATGGCTGCCCTCTGGCAGGCATCTGCGCTGCCCCCTCCTCCAATCTCCCATGGGACTAACCTCCACACCTACTGGCCTCTTCTTGCATCTCTCCCACTCTAGTGTGTCAGCAAGAGACAGAAGCACCTTATCATGCCACCTATACCGTCCTTGAGTTAGAGATGTTTTGCATCAAAATATCCCTTCAGAAATCTGTGGGTGATGTCATTTGCACTGTATCCATGTTTTTTTAGTCTGTGACTGTGAAATATCAGGTCTAGCAATTAATCTCATAGCCATTACCACAGTCATGCTGAGTGTTGTTGTGTGATTTGTCTCAGGTGACATCACCCGAGTAGTATAATTACTGAGCAAACCCACTGTGGCCCAGCATGAGTTTCTCTCTATGGGCTCCCAAGTGGAGGAAGCCCACAGAGAAGCATGCTGGGCCAGTATGTGGGACAATGCTGTGGGGCCCAAAACCTCTGTTGTAGGTTTTTCCAAAGGCATGCTGGCCACAAAAACTCAAGATGGCCCTGCAAGGACTTTTTGTTGGAGGTTTTTTAGCCTCTTCTAGCTCAAAGTTTTGGTTTTACATGAATCCTGTTTCCAGCTGCAGCAGGTAGATCTGATCCAGGATCCATACTAGGCATCAAGGTCCTGCATTTATCACCTGGAACTCACCTGTCATTTTATCCACTGAGTGGCTCATAAAAGTCATTACGTGAACAATGCTGAAAATACGTTCCTCCCTCGAATGGTAAACAATCTTCTAAGAAGACCTTGAAGTTTTATTGATTTTAATGAAGAGAGCTCTCTGGTTCTGACTAAATTGTGTTTTTGTTCCTTTGCAGCCACATGCCATTGTTTTTTCCCGTCTAATAGGTTTCTGCCATCCAGTGAGTTCAAATTTTTAACATTATTTTCTTGAAGCGTCTATAATCTATAGTTTTAGATAACAATGTATCACATGACAATGTGAAAGGATTTGCTTGAAGTGATGAACCTGCAGAGAAGTATCACCTGAATCAGCAGCTATCCTTGGCTTTTCAGAGCTTTGTAGTGAGTTTCAGCTTGTTGTTTAGCTGTCCGGCTGCAACTTTACTGTTTTGGTTCAGTGTCACTGCTCTCATAGAGGGGGTTTCAGCCACAGCAGGCAGCTGATAAACTCTGATAAACCCACTGTACATTACTTACTGCTCAACACCAAACAGCAGGCAGACACAGTAAAAGACTACCAAGTGGAGCATTTAGCAGCTAAAGAGCCAGATATTTCTCTCAGGAGTTGGTAGAGACCAAAAACAGAGCTAAAAGAGGGTGAATATTGGACTGAAACATCAAATGAATGATAATGTTGCTCCGTAACTGCTGGATGTGTAACTAAGCAAGTGTTTGCTAACAAGTTCACCATATCAACTTAAAACTTCCAACTTCCACTGCCTCCAAATACGGTGGCCCTGAAGGTCAAAACACCACAACACTTCACAAAACGCGACATTTCACAAAACACGACATTTCACAAAACATAACATTTTACAAAACACATTTCACAAAACACAACATTTCACAAAACACGACATTTCACAAAACACAACATTTCACAAAACACGACATTTCACAAAACACAACATTTCACAAAACTAATTTCACAAAACACAACATTTCACAAAACGCAACATTTCACAAAACACGACATTTCACAAAACACAACATTTTACAAAACACATTTCACAAAACACAACATTTCACAAAACGCAACATTTCACAAAACACGACATTTCACAAAACACGACATTTTACAAAACACATTTCACAAAACACAACATTTCACAAAACGCAACATTTCACAAAACACAACATTTTACAAAACACATTTCACAAAACGCAACATTTCACAAAACGCGACATTTCACAAAACACGACATTTCACAAAACACGACATTTTACAAAACACATTTCACAAAACACAACATTTCACAAAACGCAACATTTCACAAAACACGACATTTCACAAAACGCGACATTTCACAAAACGCAACATTTCACAAAACGCGACATTTTACAAAACACATTTTACAAAACACAACATTTCACAAAACACATTAACATTTCACAAAACACAACAACACTTCACAAAACACAACATTTTAGATTACGGAAAGAGAGGGACAACACTTCTTGTTTGTGATTGGACCGAACCCAAGTCAATTCAGAGTTTATTCATTGCGGTGCTAAATTGGATCAACCGGAGAAACCGTTTTAGAACATTGCAGGGAAAAGTTGCAGTGGTGTGATCTGGCCCTCCCTCCCTGGTTCTAAAATGGTTTCTCTGGTGAAATGTTTGAGTTCCAGGAGGTAGCGGTGTAGGACCTTGATACATCATGCGACGCTAGTGGATCAGGGCTAGCAGAAGGGAGCTTGTTAAAGCAAACAAGCTCTGATGAATCCACTAAACGCTGCCTGGCTAGCAACACACTGCAGACAGACAAAGTTAGTGACTAGCTGGTAAAGAAAGAGAAACATGTAGTTGCTAAAGTCAGACATTTTTCTCAGGAGCTAATGAAAGCCTGTGACCAGCTGTGTTTGCTAGATGTGTGACTGGGCAATTATTATGCTAGATATAACAACTTCAAAAGGTGATAATATGTGATGACTTCATTGCAAGTTGTAAAAGGCTACATACTCCTCTCGGCACAGTTTCTGTCCTACACTCATGGATGAAGCTGAAATATGTTAAACACTGCAGCCATAAACAAAAAAAGCACCACAGCGTCCCATGTGATTATGGCCTTAAACATTTCTCCAGTAACCCAAGCATTTACCACTTCCAGCAAAGAAAAAAATGGAAATAAGCAGAACACCACAGCTTGTATGTAGGATACTGCCATCAGGGAGCAGAGGAGGAGGAAGAGCATGTAGGATGCATGGAGGGAGAGAAAAAATGGGAGAGAAAGAATTAGAGTGAATATACGCAAATAATAAAAAAGAAAAGCACAGGAAGAAATTCACAAATTGAGAAACACTAACATTTTGAGTTACCTTACTAATTATATATGCAAGTTTAGCATCTCTCTTGGGCGTGACTGTATGAAAAAAACAGTCAAAAAACGTTTACAACACCAGCATACAAGATGTATTTTATAGCTGAAACAACTGTAAAGTATTCTGAATATGTAAACTCATAGTGCTGCTATGTTTGCATTTACACATCAGAAATTGAAATAGCTTACTTGGGAATGTCACTTGGAAATGATTATTTTAACACTTAATGGAATGGGCCATCGTTATTGTTATTATGCATGTTATTACTTATTACTTATGCATGTTGTTAACTGTGCTTTTCCTGCTTTGACAAGTCAAAATGTCTGCCGTGAAAAGCACTGGCATGGAAGACCAGTTAGTCTGACTGCTTCATTATGCTTTGTACACAGAGAGCAATAGCAGTAGGCAATTACAGAAAGCAGAGAGGGAAAGAAGGAAGGATCTTGAAACTTGAAAAGGTTCTGCGTTTCAAGGACCCTCCATTGTGTGGCCTTCCTGACCTCCTCCCTTGTTTATGCAGGGAGGACAGAATGCACCCTTAAACACAGGAGGCTTCCAGGACAGTGTTTTACATTGTTTTTATCACTTGTTCCCATCTTTCTTTTGTATTACATTACAATAAACTATACATTTTGAAAGCAAATGGTAGTTTTTTGTTTTTTTTTAACGTACATTTACATTAAATTAGTGCATACAGTGAAAGGGGTTGCTTATAAAGACAAACCCTCAGAGAATTATCAGCCAACTCTGCCGATCAGCAGAGCTTTCTAGCCTCTTAGGCTGTAGTTTTGCTCGTTTCCACCTACAGGTAGCCCTGATCCATGACCGGTATATCATGCATGGACATTCCAGTCACTGAGCACTTAAACAATTTGTTAGAATAAAAAGGAACTCACCGGAATGCAGGCAATTTTCTTAGAAGACATAAGAAGTTAGTATTGACTTATAATGATTGACTTGTATAGGCTGTTGAAGTGAATTGAAATGTAATGATTAGACCTTTCTTGATCTGGATAAAAAGTGTCACAAAAAAGAGAATTAATTCTTAAAAAACTCAAGGCACACTGCATGTTTGATGTTAACATTGTTGTCAGATCCAAGAAGGGCTTCCTCATTTGTGTTTTATTGAATGTCTTTTGCTACTTTGCATTTACCTGTTGCAACCATTTTCCAGCCTTGATGGTTACTAAGATGCCCAGGTGAGTTTGTATTTTCAGCAATCTTCCCCTAATGAATTTCTTGAACTGCTCAGTGACAGTTCCTGGAGATAGCTAAGCACGATACATGGTATGACAGTCCTACATCAATAGCTAGCAGCAGATGGCTTTTTTCAGCCAGTAAGCTCTGATAAACCCTCCTGCCCTGCCACAAACTGCAGACAGACAAACTTAGTAACTAGCAGTTGAACAAAGCACATGGAAGAGCCAGATATTTTTCTCAGGAGTTGGTGGAGACCAAACCAGATCTGAAAGGCTAGTGACTGCTGGATGCATATGATGCAAATTATTTTCTAATATCTTACCTTCAATAACTTCTTAAGGCGATAATATGCCTTAAGTGTGTTTGTCGACGTGTTTTGCACCCTAGCCAAAACTTTTAATAACAACAACTAAAACAATTAGTCTATTAATCAATTTGTTAAACATAAAACTAATTGGCAACTATTTTGATAATCAGTTAATCTTTTTAAGCAAAAATGCCAAACATTCTCTGTTTCCAGCTTCTCCAATATGAGGATTTGCTGCCTTTTTTTTATTGCATATATAACTGTTTTGGCCTGCTGGTTGTAGAAAACAAGCAGCGTATCTGAAGAGTTTGGAGGGTAGTGTTATTTTTCATTTTAGTATTTCCAAAACCAAAAAACACAAGGGCAAAAGTGTAAGGAATGGATTAAACAGTGTGTTTATCTGTTCTAATGAAAGCTGTAAATGTTAGCATGTTCGGCTAACTAGCTTACTACCCACAGTACTAACCTAGTGTTGCCTTCCACAAGGGTCATCAACTGAGGTTGCTGACTTTTCGGCTGGGACAAGTAGCTTTAGCGTCACTCTTTTTGCATGATATCCTGTATGTACCCATCAGGTGCATCTTGAGGACGCTTTTACAGGGTTCTCGTTTTAAAACGAGTGAGGTGGAAGCATTAAAAGGTCACCTGGAGAAGGAGTTTTCAACCAACTCTGGGAGCTATCATAAGCTTAATTATCTAGCCAGCTATAGCTAATAGATCATGCTATCAACAGGAAAATCAATGGTTGCCAGCTAGAAATGAGAAGCCTTCCTCTGTCTGAAATCAATCATTGTTTCAAAAATTACAATAAGTTTTGAAAGTAAATCCACCCTTTTTATCACTTTAAACTTGTGTGCTTTGCTAGAACAGAAAGCTTGGTAGGCATAGCAACAGTAACTATTGGGGACGGTGCTAAGTGAACAGTCAATTGGTATTTGAGTCACCCAATAAATCCACATCTTTTCACATTATCCATGTAGGCAATGCTGTGGGCCACTGGCTCAGGTTGGTTCGTCTGATCGCATCTAACTCACCTGGGCTAAAACTACCATGCCAAGGAGCCAAGCCTAAATCAGCAAGCTCTTTATACACCCAATTAGCCATGCTTGTATGATGCTGCCTCCTACCTGACGCTGAAAACAGCATGACCAACATCAGCATCAAGCCTCCATCAACAGTTAGTAAAATAACAGCCAGTCTGATGGGTTATGTTGGACTGTTCATAGATCTCATGCCCATAATCTGGCATTAACCCCTGATATAATCTGCAACCAAACCTAATAAAGAATTATTTTTATCTGTAAACACAATCCTTATTTAATCACATGCTATATAGCAAAACCACTTCAAATAACAGGTGATTCTTGGTACTGACACACTCATTTATGACAGGCTGTAATGATTAACAGTGACAGTGATACAGGCCGCATTGATGGTTCTCACCCATTCAGGTAACACTAATGTAGACTTTATCACCACTATAGCCACTCTGACCTTTGAACCTCCTCTTTCAGTGATGGTGCACATTTGCAAATGGATGACTTGGCCCAATTTCCTCCCTCAGCACAATTGTCTGAATTTCAATTATGTCTCACTTTGATGATTTTTTTCTTGATATATTTTTTTTATCCATTCAGTCTTTGAAATGTGTTTGAAATGAATATCCCTCTTTGTTACTTTGATTTAGTCTCTCTGCAGTATTGGCTGTTGTTAAAGGCTATTGTGCCGCTTATTCACAGCTATACACTTCTGAGTAGCCAAGCCTTGATGAGGATGGGAGTGATTGCCTGGCAAAGCCACACACGCACAAACACACACACACACACACACAAAAACTCATTCTTGTTTTTGTCAGTTGTGGGGTCTGCCAGTGAGGACCACCATTTCCAGTGGTCAAACATGCTTGAAAAAAATCAGTATTGGCTATTATGCCGTACATTCACAGCTATACACTTTTGTGAGTAGCCAAGCCTCAATGAGGATGGGAGTGATTGCACAACACACACACACACAAACACACACACACACACACACACACACACACACACTCCTGTTCCATTACTATAGCAGTAGTTACAGTAATGTCTGTCACATTGAGTCTATTAAGACATTCAGTTAAAAGCCACATATAAGCATTATCATTTTCTATACCCTCATTGTTAAAGGTTCTATGTGGAGTCCTTGTTATTAATGACACCGGTGGCCGTTAAGTGAACTGCAGTCAGCATCCTGTTGCTTGCGCTTGCACTCTGTAGGCATGAGCAAGCATCCTGGGGATCAGCCAAACAGTGATTGGACGTGACATACACAAGACTGAATGTGATCTACAATCATATTTAGAATAATGTTACTATCTGTAATGTTCCTATATTTTATTTGGACCACTGGCTCCATGATACTAACTAGCTTGCCATTTGTAAACTACTTCACCAGCTAAGGTTATAAAGCAACCAATGCCAGTTCCATGCCAAGTTACTGCTTAAAAACTGGAGCACACCAAATCATTTGCAGCCTTTCAAATAGAAATGGACAAATGCATAAGGCAAATACAAGACTCAACCTAAAATAGATGTACATTTGTAATAGGGTAACAAGTCAAACAGGACTTCCGAATCTACTGGATTGTGGATCCAATTGCAATAGTAGCCCTGTTTGGGACTGTGTCATCAACTACATGGAGG
This sequence comes from Macquaria ambigua, assembly GCA_008360985.2. Classification (NCBI taxonomy): domain Eukaryota; kingdom Metazoa; phylum Chordata; class Actinopteri; order Centrarchiformes; family Percichthyidae; genus Macquaria; species Macquaria ambigua. Next base: position 27,321 of record VMKM01002240.1, read on the forward strand.
CAGTCTTGGATGGTTCCCATAGAAAATCTAAGTCAAGTGGCTGTGTGCTGCTCTTTATTAGAGGTGGGGAAGTAAAACAGTATACTTGCAATTTCACTCACGAGTTTTGTGAGTTGTTGAGTTAGGAGAAGCTTTATAAACTTTGTGAAACACTGTCTATTAAGTTATCGAAGTTAATATCTAAGTTATTTCTTTCTGTGTGTAAAAAACATTGTGTCAGTGTGTCCCAGCGTGTTGCTGTACACACAGCAACACGCTGAGGGTTACTCTATGTCTAGATAAATTATATGCCTTGTTAACAGCACATAAAGTCAGCTGCACAGATGATTGCCGTTCATTTCCCACCCATATTGCTTTAATTTTTCATGCAGTTATGCCATGTGCCATGAAAGCCACAAAAAGATGCACTGAGTAGAAGTATACTCAGTAACTGGGGTGTCTCTTTCAGCCTTCTTGCTTGCTTGCTCTCTAAATTTGAACAGTAACCTATATTTTAGGTTAGCTAAAGCAAATTGTTTTGGTTCTGGGAAGGTTAATTCAGACTTGGAAACATTTACATATTATGGTGAATGATGACAAATGATTTTATGGTAAAGAATATGAATAAATATAAAATGAGAAGAAATACTTCTCACATAATTTGATTCTGTGTTATAGGACACACCATTCCTTGTATCCCAAAAGAGTCGTAAGAATGCAAATATATGAGAATGTTTCATAAAATCAAGTATGAAAAGTACTGCAGCAAACAGGTATTATAAAAATGATGAATATCAAGAACACACTATTTAAGGCTGCAAACCATGCAGTGCTCCAGTCTTTTATTTCTATGAAGTTAGTTGTCCTTGATCTGAAAAGCACCTGATTCAGTAACACAATGCTGGAGGTTGTGTGAGATATTCTAGTAATGCAATTTAGAGACAGATGATTATTAGTTTATGCCAAGTATGTGTCTTTTTGCTCCATTTTGTTTGGTTTTAGATATTACTGCAGTTCTGTGATAAACCGACAACCTGCCAGGTGGACCCTGTCTCTCACGTAAAGAATGCTGGGATAGGCTCCACCTCATTGTGACGTTGAGCAGGATAAGCAGTGTAGAAATTATAAGTTTGGATGGATGGAGGGACTACAGCAGTGATGCCCCTGAACATAACTTGATAGCAGAATGACTCAGAGATGTTACACACACCTGAAGTTGAAGGTGCAGTGGTGAGAAGTCTGGACAGTGTAGAATCAGCATGTAGGTGGAAGGCTGTTGTCAAAAAGGTTATTTTTAACGCTAATTCTTAATTACAATGAAAAAGTGTGTTGCTCAAAGTACCAACAAGTTCATTCATCATGTCAGGGAGAAATAATGTACTTTTTATTCCACTAGATTTATCTTACAGCTAGTTGCTTTGCAGTTATCTAGATAATTAGCTGCTCAGCTGCAGCACATTAAACAGCTTGTAAATGTACCTACAAATATCACTTTGGTCTGTTTCGAAGCCGGTGTGGTTCTTACTCTTCAGTACCACTATGGACAGCGACGTAGTGCTGGTAGAGCTAACCAGCCATGAGAAGCTACTGTTGGACTCTCTGTGTCTCCGCTGGAAAGACAGGGAGTCTTTGACAGTCACTAGAAGGACATTTATGGCCCTTTGAGAGAGTTACTGTGTGTGTACCTGTGCTGTAACTCAGCTAGCAGCTTGGCAACGAGAGGCTCTCCCGCTGTGAGTGTGTCTGTGGGGCAGTGTCAGTACGTAGCCGTAGCCATGCTGTTTATCGTGGTTAACATTAACCCGGAATATCTTTATGTAGCACAGTTATTGGTGGGCCCATGTGTTCTGTTTACTGGCACAGAAGGCAAATAAATCTCGTTCATGAATGTCGTCTCTCTGCAGATGCTCATCAGGCTTGCTAATGCTACAAGCAGCTTTGTATGGGAAGCACAACCTGGGGGCCACGATCAGCCAGTGTTCTGCCATTTATACTTGGCACTTCAAGCAGACACATACAAGCTAATTTTGAGCGGAAAAAGCAGTTTTGTTGGAAAAATCACCTGCATTAACATCATGTGCCAACAAGAGTCTGTGAGATTATGTGTATCTTCTTGACCTTGGAAACATTAATTTAAAAAAATATCTTAACTCAAGGACCATTTACTAGCTTTACTAGAGACTTTAAACACATCATTGTGGATGAAGTACAGTAGATGCAGTTCAGATTAGGCTAAATGGTTGACTAAATGTTTGACTTACAATTGTCAATAAATCAAACAAGCCTTGTCTGAATTTAGATTGCACTCTTGAACTTTACACTTTAGTCAAGACTTTTTCATTAGTGACGTACAGCACAGGAATGTCTGAGCTGTATAAATGTAAAATAATTTGTCACTGAGTGAGTAACATCAGACAGAAGTTAACATTTACCATAAACAGAAAGTGAGATGAATCAGTCAGCAACTTTCAGCACTGATGACGCCAAGTCCTCTCGTGCACATACATACACACACCCACTCATTCAAACTTCTTCCACCAAAACACGCACTAACCCAAATACTCACACACACACACACACACACACACACACTTGTAACCACGTAATCATACACATCTGTTAGTTGTTGCAAAGCAGCCCTGCACTTCTGTCGATACTTAGTTGCGTCCAAATGTGTTCTTGCTGCTGTCAGAGCTCTCTCATTTGTAAAGCAAATGGTCTTCAAAGAGGCTGATGAGCATTGTGATGAACGAGATCGTCCCCCAAAATTGCTGAGTGATAAAATATGCTAGAAGCATATAGAGTGTGTGTGGTGGTGGTGGGGGTGTCATCTCCTCTGTGCTAAGAGACAGTGTTAAACAAATGAACCTTGATAGTTTATGGCCTTATCCAGTCCAAAGCCAATAAAGATTTTATCATAAAAGAGACATGATTTTGTACTGCCATATTTCTGAAATGTATTCATTTATGAATAGTATGTTTCATTAAGTAGATATCAGCCAGTAGGACCATCCTACTCTCATATGATGGATATGATGCAGGCTGATTGATTACATTTTAATTCTAGCATTAATCAGGAGCAGACTGCTTGTCTATGGCAACACCTAACCTAATGCAACACTGTGATGTGATTAAGTATGTACGAATATACATTTATTAGGTGAGCAAGCCTGAAGGCCTAATAAATTCTGTGCAGACCAAGTGAGGAGAATCTGTTATACACTGCATCCAAGTGGATATTAATTCTATCTTTTTAAAAATGAATAAATCTTTAAATGGGGCACTCCACCAATGTTACACATCAAGATTAGTTTACTAGTCATGAGGCGTACTGTACTCATCATGTGAAAACAGATTATATTAAGATGCATTATGGGAAACGTAGAATCAGGATTAAAAATCAGGATGTCTTGGCTTCTGCTGCTTCAATTTTGACCATTCTTTGTTTAATCCATCTCTTGTGAACCCCTAAACATTATGCAATACTAAATCACTGGAGCACACCTTTAAACTCTTCAATAGTTTGTTCAAATTTCACCAAAATGAACGTACACTGTCCTTAGAACAAGTAGACAAGTAGACAACTAATTCTCATATTCAGTTTGCAAATTGATAAACAATTTTAGCCAATAAGACGCAAAAATCTCACTATAGAAACCACTGTTGACATTTTCCTTCATATATGAAGCCAATATTTTGAATATTAATTGGCCTTTTTCATGGCAGACATTTTGACTTGTCACACCAGGAAAGGCACGGGTGTAACTAATAACATTAATCACTGCTCTGTTTTAATTAGATATGCAATTAAAGCAACAATATGCAAGAATTGGTATTTTTGCGACTTCCTGCAGTTTTCGGAGTGCAGTTCACCCTCATGGACAGCTGTACTGGTGCATTTGTTAACAAGCTGAAGGATTTGGAACTAGCGAGTCGACAACTTTGCTAACAGCCAAACATCAAGCAAGTGCAACACAAGACATAGCAAGCCAGCTAATATTACTTACTAGTCCAACAGGCCAGCTCGCCGCCTGTCCTGCAGCCTTTTATTTCACGAAGCTCTCTGCAACGACTACAAGCCAGTCCCAGATTTACTCTTCTCTGGCCTCTTGCTCAGTCACTCTCTCTTTTTCTCTTCTTAGCTCCCTCCGTCAACATCCTCTTCGGTCTCTTCACCTCTGCCATGATGTTTGTACTGAGAATACCGAGCTAGACCCATGTGTGACGTAGTGCCGTAAAGCGTTACGCACTTCTCGTGGGAGATCGTACAAGTTACATAGTGCAAGAACAGGCGTTTGGGGCACGGAGTGGGAATGAAAGCGGTGCCATTCTCCCTACTGCAGGTCAGTGTACCATCACAATGATTTTGAAGCTGTTATTTTAAGGTAAAATAGTTGCATAATGTTGCTTTAAAACATTTTTTTTGTTTTCTTCGCTTGTGCAGTTTATTCATGGGAGTTATGTCAAAGTTTTGTTCGAACATTGTTTTATTAAAAATAAATTAACATAATAAACATAGCATTTGTTAAAAGCATTTTTTCAAAAAGACAGACTGAGAGACAAGCAGAGACTGAGACAGGCAGAGGGAGAAACAGAGACACACATAAGGGACAGATAGATAAGAGACAGAGGGGGAGAAACGGAGAGGCACAGACAGACCAAGACTGACAGAGTGCTGGAGGGTGCTGAATGTCTGATTTTACATAGAATGGCTTGATTTCTCCCAATAAATCATGATATATAGCGGTCCGGACTCAGACGCCATCCTATCCGAACCCAGACCTATAACCGATAAATTATTTACAACTATTAAACTTTGACATAGCATTTCTATTTTAACCAGCCTAGCTTTTCTAGTTTAGCGGTCCAGGAAACTCACAGACCAATTGCATGCGTTGTAAATCATCTCACGTGATGCTATTCAGCCAATCAAAACGGTGCATTCCGATAAGCATTGTGACTCAGTCGGTGAGTGAGATACACACACAGGAGAGAGACGAGACGAGAGACAACAGTCGGAGAAATAAGTGATTTAGAGAAAAGTAATTTAACATGGCGTGAGAGACAGTGGACAAACTCTTACATGTTCATTCTTCCCACGGGCAGTTCAAAACCAGTATGTCTCATATGTTCTGAAACCGTAGAGATTATTAAAAGCAGGAGCAAAAAAAAAATCAGTCGACGATAGGCAAGACTTGACCAATCAGATTCAACTAGGTAAATCCTTAGTCGGTGACACCCCTAATCAAAAGCAAAAATTAAGACTTTGAAATTAAATAACCATATTGAGAACAAGTAATTGTTTAACTGATTAAAATAAGAAACCTTTGTTCACACTCTGTTCTCTGATTGCTCTCAAACCTTTGCTTTAATTCAATAAATAGTGTATATTGCTACAAGCAAGTATAATTGAGTATAATTCTCAAAAGATAATATATTTAGTGTTATTTATTAAGTGGTATAAAACAAACAAACAAAAAAGCAAATTTACTAAAAGGGTCTTTGATGGTCTCACATATAGGGCTTTGTTTTTTTAACCTTATGGATTAGCATCCCATTCAGCTCCTGAGCCTCCTGGAGTTTAGGGGACACCAGCTTATTCCCACAAGCCATTAGAAACTGAGAAGATGGGGATATTACAACAACAAAAAATGTTATGAGGCTATGTATCATCACAATATGTTGTACACTGGTGTTAGTGTGTGTGTGCACGCGTGTCCATCTCCTTGGTTTCTTGCTCCTATGAGGTGTGTGACTGAATCATGTACATTTTAAAACAAATGCTATTGCTGTATACACTGATCAGCCATAACATTTTGACCACTGACTGGTCATAATGGAGGAACATTATCTTGTTACAATGGCACCTGTCAGATATATATACAGTATATATATATATACACACACCACATATATATACACATATACTGTGTTTTTATATATATATATATATAGTATATATATATATATATATAGTAGTATAGGGAGTAGTATTACGTCCTTGTTGAAATGGTCATGCTGCTGTGCCCTAGCTCTGAAATAAGAATGTAACTATTACACTACATAAAAACAGCCAGTGCAAGTTAAGTCATGCTGCCATAGACAATACAATACTGAGACCACAGTAGTAGAACATCATGCAAACCTCTACAAACCATTATGCATCAGATCACATAGATATCTTAACAATATACTTGTGCACAATACACTTGTGCACTTTCTTCAGTGACTCCCATGTTATTCACTGAAGAAAGTGCAGAAGTGAAGAAAACTAATCTATTCCATGGTTCCCATCATTTTCAAGTGGATTCTCTTGTTGAACAATGTTCAATGTGGTCTCATTAATGGTTACGTCAATGTCTGAAATTATAACATCATTATTGGTTTGAAATTCAAGCAATGACCTATATTCATCAATGCCATAATAGTTATCAACATCAAAATGTAATTTATAACCGGTTGGATTCCTACGCTGTTTATGACACCTGTATACCACAGCTGAAGAGGTGTCTGGCCCCCATGTGTTGAGAGGCCATGGTTGGTCCGCTGGTTGATGAATTATGTTACTGCCCTTTCAATTTCTGGTAAATAAACAGTGCAGACAAAAAAGATGTAGTTCATTCAATGAATCCATGAAGTTAAAAATGTTTATGAAGTGTCTAGATACAACTCTTTTGAGTTCTGCCCATAGTCTCTCAATCCTTTGGTTGTATACTGAAACACCTATAATAACACTATGACGGGCAACATACATATTTTCCATACCGTGATCACATCTGACCCTTAAGGGCAAACCAAAGTTCTCTACTCCTCCAAAAATTGATGACAAGACACTTGAGACTCTGCCATGAAAGATCATCTGCCACCTAACCAGATGATCTTGGTTGCTGTCAAAATGCCTGTTGGGAGATATACACTACTAGAAAATATATACTTAAAACTTGCCAACTATATCAAAGTGTTGTTTACCTTATACATAATACAAAACTGTTACAAGTCAACAGTTCAGAGTTCAGCTCCCCAACAGCCGCAATAAAAACATAAGAAGAAGAAGCTTCTCACAGTAGCTAACGTTACATTAGAAATTGAGTCTGCTAACGTCAACAAATGACCAGGTGAGCTAACGTTACAGCAAAGCATGTGAAATATATTGTAATTTTAGCTGGACAGTGTTAGCTAACGTTAGATTATTTGCTAACGCGGCATGAATGTAAAAGACCTTCTAATACATCCATGTAATGCGGACAAACTGCTAACTAGCTAACATTGCAAAATACTGTCTAGAGTTGATAATGTCAGCTAATTCATCCAGACTCTCTTAGCTTGCTCACTAATGTTATCTCTATCAAAATAACGTCCTATCTGATCTATCACAAGGAGCCGCTGTGTTTGATTATGATTCATAGAGAAGTCAGGCCCACATGCAGTGAAAATGAACACAGTTAGTTTTTAATTTCACCTAAATGGTGCTTCCTTGTAGCCAACATAGTTGCTGAAGGGGTCAGGGTATTTGTCTCTAATCCGCCACCCGGTTCCTGGTTCCCAGACGTCCCAGATGATGTCCAGAAAAACCCCTGGCAGACAGGTGACCACCAACTGCAGGACTTCATCCCTCTCCTCTTGTGTCAATTGTTGCAATTCTGTCTCGAAATTGAGCAAGAACATCTGTTTAGAATGGCTAGATTCACATGTCAAGTGGGTGTGTACTTTTTACTCTTTAATTTATATATTGTTTTACCAAAGATCTATGACTGACCAACCTATCCTCTTTAGTGATAGAACCAGCTCCATGTGCACCTTCGTCTTGACCCCTTGCTCTCCATCTGCACCTCTGCCTCTCCCACTTCCCCCTCTAGCCTCACTGTCACTGCTTTCTTCCAGTAGAGCTGCATAATCTTCAGAACTTGAATCCTGAAATGAAAGAAAATGAAAATGTATAAAATGGGTAGTTTTATTGTGATGCCTTCCATATTTGATGATGCTGATTGACAGTAACAGTGAAATACACAATGGTAAGCTGTAATGATAAAGCAAGGTGAACTACAATGATGCACGAATTGATGAATACATAGGAAAGAATGTCTGTTCTTTACCTTATGTGCATTATCTCCAGTCTAACGTTAGTCATCCCTCTCCTATCATCTGTTTATAACTGACGTTAGTTTAGTATTATCGTTGTCTAAACCTACTGCCAGACCCATTCAGTACAGCAACGTTAGTTGACAATAAAAAAGTCTCATCTATTATGCAGAAACATTAGCGCATCGATTCAGCTGTCACGTCAATAATGAACGTCTAGTTCACTAACCGTTAGCGTCATCATCCAGCAAATCTAGCTATGCTGACATTGCTGAGCCTCTCTGGAAAGCTAGACAAATGGCGATTGATGAAGCTGGCTAGCTAACGTTAGCTAACACCCAAGTGGCATAAAAATGCAGTCAATGTATCATGCAACGAGAACGGATTAGTACAAAGTCACTAGCCTATTTTGTGTAAACTAGCAAGCTGATAACAATATTTCTCTTTGTAAATCTGAACGTTTGTCAAACTGTAATAATAGTGTAACTTCACTTACCTCATCTATCAACATGATGCTGGTCGATCATGTTCAGTCTACTGTAAGTCATGTCACTGTTTTGGCCGATGCCCAGGATGCTCGCTCACACCTACTGTGTGCGAGCATGAGAACGAGCAACAACACTGACTGCTATTGTCTTAACGGCCACCGGTGTCACCAAAAACGACTTTCTGAAAACTACACACAGCATCTTTAATAGCTCAACTCCCAGAGTTTGTCTGTGTCTGAATAGGGTGTGGGTGGCACGGTGGTGCAGTGGTTATCACTGTCGCAGCAAGAGCAAGAGCATGTGGACTTCCTAGTGTGGAGTCTTCCTGTTCCTTCAGATGAAAGGAAGGCCTTCCTTTTTAACTGTAATGCTCGTATTCACCACTGAACTGTTATATATGATAATATTATACAAGAGCATTTCATCTGTATATATGGGCACACTTTACTAGTATGTGTGAAAGCTTTTTAGTAGTCTATGTAAAAGGTTTCACTCGTTTTTATGAGAGCTTTTCAGTTTGTATATAAAAGCATTTTACTTGTATGTGTGTGTGGTTTTCAGTATAGTATGTGAGTGAGTTTGGTTTCATATGTGTATGTGAGAGGAAAAGTACATGTATGTGCATGGTAATTCTGAATAATGTCCCTAACAGTCCCTCATAAAATGTCATGGCAATCCATCCAACAGTTGTTATGACATTATACTATGGACTGAAAATGTTAACCCACTGGTGGCGCTAGATTAAAAGACATTGCTAAAGTCGGTAGGATTCATTGTCTGAGAACCATGAATGTCTGGACCAAATTTCATGGCAATCCATTCAACACCTGCTTAGGTATTTCAGTCTGAACCAAAGTGGTGGAATGACCAGAGCATTCCCTAGTGTGGCTAAAAAAAACAAAAAAAAAACAAACAAAAACAATGACTATGCTCAGTATCAGTAATTGTTGTGTATGTGTAATTAAAAAAAAAAAAAGAAAGAAAGAAAACAGAGAAGACACCAGCACAGCCAAATATAAATTTGGTTCTCCAACACTTCTTGTTACATATTTTAGCTCTTTTGGAAGACAAGAAAAGAACAGCAGGTGGACAAATGTTCACATTTCCATCTTTTTTTTCCTAGTCATTCTGACATCCCATCCTTATGTCTATCCTTTTCTTGCCACAGTTGTCTATCTTACCTGTCAGCTATCTATCTGTCTTTTTCCCCTAGACATCCATCCATCCTCATCTTTCCTGACCTCCCTCAGAATCCCTGACAGCAGTGGATGTATGACATACACACAACCTCCTCTAAATCATACTTTAGACAGTCTTCTTATCCTGTATGTCAGTGTAGCAGACAGAATACAGGGGAGGACATGTGACTAAAGGTCATGGGCTAGGATAAAGAGCCAATAGGAAGCTGTGGATTACATGGCTGAGGTGTATACAATGTTTCCATGATATTGTACTTTCAAAACCTCCTTATGAAAGTCTTGAAGAGGACCTGTCTGTGTTTATCCCACATGACATGCACCTTATCAGACTGATTCACCACAACTAGTTATGTGCTCAGACACAGGATACAGTTTTCAAGGTAGAATGAGGCTTATCCCTGTCTCTGAAGGAGGCTAAAGCACAATACCTGAGGTTACTGCAGCTTTGTTCAACTTATATTTGGTGCTAGAGCTTGCTGGCCATTAATGGAAGGCTTGGTGGTTTCATCCCATGTCATATGAAGTGATATGAAGTGAAAGCAGCAGAGTGGCAACATTCTGCTGCTTTCACTTCATATTTTAAATACCAATACTGTTTGAATTAAACAGGCATAATTATGTGCCTTTCTGGTAGGTTTTTAATTTGAAACATCTCGAAGAAGTGTTGAATTTCATTAACAGTAGATTAACAGTGACGGAAAAATCAGCAGACTAAAAGTGACTGGAAATAATTAGTGAATGAAACTAGTATTTCTGTAAAAGAGGAGAAAGAGAGACCAGCAGAGAGGTGAGTATGACATGACTCTGTTGTACTGATGGATGAACGTAGTGCTGTGGCCATGTATATTATGCAGAATTTAACAGGTATGCTGGGTTTATCAGGTAATCAAATAATTCCACCTGTCCTCTATTAGCGATCAGCCTGTATGTGTTCCTGCAGGCCACAACTATTATTTGAGACTCAGCCATTATTCCAGCTCTCATGAGAATTTACGGTCATCATGTTTACATTCTCATTCACTTTGTGATAGAGAGCAACAGTCAGGGAGGGGAAGGTTAGACATTAGACAACGATGTGCCTAGATCGCAAATAGCAGTTACTGGGCCATTCTGCAAAATAGCATTACTCAAAAGGAGATTTCTTTGCTTTCTTTAACATACTCAGTGTTGTTTCAACATCAAAGAACGCCAACAGAGCCAAAAACGTGTAGACAGCAGTTGCTGTCTTTCATAAAGGAGCAAGTAAAAACTCATCAAAACCACCTGCCAAGCCTACAAGGGGTGACTGTTTGATACTGGAAGATTTTTGGTGGACTATTACTTTAATATTTGACAGATGATTTTTGTTTGACTATTCCTTTAGTACTTGATGTAAGGGCAAAATGTCGTATTACCAGATATGTATTCAAGTAATAACCTGTTTTCTTTAACCAGCACTCTGTGTATTTTGATATTTTCTCTCTTGGGTCTCTTCTGACATAAAGTACATTGGTATCCTGTTTTGGTTTGGTTTCTGAAGGACAACTTGTTTGCTACGAGGGGTGATAGAACAGTCTGTCCTGTGTACTGATACTTGGATATGACTCTTATTAGCTCGAGACAGAGATGATGTAATCCAGGGTTCCTTCTGATATCCTTCCCCTGCTCTCTGTATGTTATGTGAGATTATAAATATGTGACTGTATCTGCACCTCGGGGTCAGACTCCTCATACACACCTCTGTGTGTGAGCTCTGGCCTTTCAGCTGAAATAGATTGAGTCTGTGTGCGCTCGCTCTCTCTTTCTACCATTTGTCTAACTGTTTGTTGGATCATAATTTTATTTGTTCACTTCCTAGTAGTATTCCTTTAAAAGTTCTAAATCTAATTCAAGAGTTAATTTTCAAATCTGCTAAATTCTGCAGCCACATGTATTGACACATCTGTTTGGAGAAAAGCCTCCTTTTAAGTAGTATTGTGTACATAAATATATAATCAACATTACTCTATAAAAATGATCTGTGAATTGGCCTTCATTGTGATTTTAGCAAAAGTGGTTGTTGGGTGAATTTCTCAATAGTTCCTTGTATTACAGGAGTAATAGTGAGTAGCAACAGGGTCAGCAGTGGAGGCATTATCATTGACTGAGTGTGAGACTTTGCTTAGAGAGAATGCAGCATCACGTTGTCCACAAAAAAGGGTTGTGGTAGGTGACACAGTAAAATCAATGACAGACCCAGTATTATATACTGCAGTGTGGCAGAGAGGCGTTTCTCAAACGTCATGACAAAGAGAACTAAAGCAGGCATCATGGGAGTAAGTGACTGGTTTAAAGGTACTGGAAATCTCACAATTGTGACTTTGTAACTACATGGGTGTTAATTGTGTTGGTGGTTAGCTCTTGTCAGTAATTTCTGTTAATTGCTCCCATGTTGTTTTTTACTTCATTTTATCATCTTTATTTCCTGGTTCAGACGCTGGGGTTTTAAAACAGTCTGGCACTGTTTGGCCTCATGTGGAAAAAGGTCTACCTGGGCATCTAGTTTTATGTGTGCTTGACAGTCTAATCAAGGCCTCAGTACAAACAGTACTCTGTTTTCAACAAAGCACTTGGTTGGTTTGTCTAACAGTGTCTGAAACCCCCTTCGTCCCCATGTTTCTAACTGGAATTGGATAGGGGATGCAACCAACAATGTTTGTAACTTCCTGAAACAGACAATCACACCCGCTTTACACAGTGATTGGCCAGGTGTATGAAGGTGAGAAGGTAGGCAGAGTCTGACCTTCTCACTCAAGCTCTCATTTTAAAAATTGGTCGGTTTTTCGGTCCACCACTTGGGTCCAAACTGAAATATCTCAACAACTATTGCCATGAAACTGGGTTCAGATATCCACCCCTTTGGTGATCCTCTGACTTTTCATCCAGCGTCACCATCAGGTCTAAATTTCAACAAGTCCTCCAGCCCATAAGACCACATAGGTCGTCTGTTCCTAACCTTTAATACAACCCACAGGAGTGTTTCCTAAATTAGTGCCCCTACCGGTGGCAGGAGATATGACTCCCAAAACGACATAACAAATGTATAAATTAAGTGGGAAAGTAAATAAATAGGGTGATTTATATGCAAAGGGAAAATAATACAGAAATAAATACAGAAATATCATTTATCAAATATCAAATATTATTTTTGGTGCATTTAATGGCATATCCATTTATTTATTGAGTCATTTATTAATTTACTTTTAATTATGGCAGTTTCGGTCCTCCATAGTCGGCAATGTTAAATTCTCTCTCTCTCTCTCTCTCTCTCTCTCTCTCTCTCTATTTGAGGCACACGTGTTGTTGAAGTTTTTCAGTTATATGATGTCTAAAGGTATAGATATACTGCAAAACAGATGTGACCGCGCATGTGGTTCTTTTTATTCTACATTGGGTGATTGCATAGGTGGATGTGTTCACATGTTACAATAATGTTTTAGCCTGCATGCAGACAGTCTACACAGATCTTTGCAGACAGAATTTTAAATGTTGTCACGCTGACTCTCATGGTCTCATTTCTCAAGCGATACTCCATCAGTGTTCAGCACAAACAAATATTTCAGTTGCCTTCTTGTTTCTGTGGTTTTGCACAATGGAAAATGTAGGATCCAGTGTTTTTAGAACTTGACCCATACTAGAGTCTAAAAGTCAGGATATCTCAGCCTCTGCTGCCTTCAATTTCACCATTCTTTTTTTAAATCTGTCTCTTGTGAGTCCCCCAAGTTTATGGAAGTGTCACACTAAATTTCTGGAGTACCCCTTTAACTCTTACATTAACACGAGGAACATCATAGAACAAAGAGAACCTCTGTCCTGATAAGGAGGAACATCTTTGTAAGCAGGAACAGAGCAGCTACTTTGTCACTTGTGACTGATATCAAAAGGCTGAACTGACACTTCCCAGTACACTGAAAGAACAAGTGCCAGAGCGAGGACACAGGAAGGATCTGGGCACTGGAGGAAGTAGGTAGTGAAATTTCTTTCAAAATAAAAGTCAAATTGAGCCGTAGTATCAGAATAGACTTACAGACTGGTCAGTCACTTGAGCTTTACTAAAATACCAGTGCGATTTAATTAAACAGTATATATGTAATCACTGCTGGTCTCCAGGTGTCAGTGTAGGGCCTTGGTTTTAATTTAATCAGGCTCTGTTACAAGCTCACCTGACCTGACCGATCGATGCAGTCAGTTGTAAATCCACACCATACACACACCAGGCTTCCCACCAGAGGAATATGACAATCTGGTCCAGGAGCTGCGCAGCTGCATTATAGCACATCAACCATGTTGCCAAGGATAGATTTTTTTTTACGTTGGGTTTACCAATCTGGAATCATTGAAATTCTGGTCACATTCACATCTGAGTGCAAATATTACTGTGACATGCACACTACTATTTGTGTGAAGACAATGATTTACAAAATAACCACATGTGCATAGTATAAAATGTTATGATATATATGTGTTGATTTTCTTTGTTTTTTTTTTGACAGATACTGGTCAGTGGAAGAGAGGACATAATAATAAGTAATAAGGAAGGGCTTTAGTACTATAACATCCTATGTCGGGTTGTCAGGTTTGGTACCATCGTCCCTGAACAGAGACCAAAACCAAAACATGTGCTCATTGACTGTATCTGGCAACCGCGCTATAACTGGAGACTCTGCACGGAAGTACTGGGTGGATGGACAAACTGTTTTTACATTTCTGTTTGTGAACAGATTAAACAAACAAGATACATCATGTGAAAGAGTCCGCTTTGGAGGTGTTTGTAGGTGTATTTGTCACTTTAGACAGAGTCAGGCTAGCTGCTTCCTCCTGCACTGCAGTGCAGTAATGGATGATAAAAGCACACACATAAGAAAAGAGAGGGAAGAAGGAGGAGAGGTGAGGGGAGGAAGAAGAGGAAAAATCCATGGCGGTTGGAGCGGGGAGCGGAGTACACGTGGGCCATGTTAATGAAAGGGCATTTATCACCATTAGGGCAGTGATGGACGCTGGTGCAACTGTCCCTCCCCATGGAAGCAAGACTTCCCTACAAGGTCTTCAAAGAAGAGAGGGAGAGGAAAAAAAGGGATGAGAAGGAGTGAGGAGAGTAAAATTGTACATGCTATCGCTCTTCACAGCAATAATTACCTTTCAATAATCAAAGACACACATCAGGAGTGGAGCTGCCTGGCACACAACACACTATCAGTCTCTCTGGAGTCATCACAACACACACAAACACTCCTTTAAATATGCGGTGTGATGCCAAGGCATGCAGGAAGGAAAAGAGCACTCAGAGGGGAGAGGAGGGCTGTGGATGGAGGTGCTGATGGTCAGTGGAGTAGTGGAGGAGAGTATAAAGAGGAGGGGGAGGAGGATCTTAGGTCAGTATGTCTGCAGAAATCACCTTTCGACACATCCCACCCTCCAGCATGCGATCACACACAGCCCACTTTGCTAATGCCTTTGGTGGGAGAGATCAGAGAATTTTAAGCGAGCATGTAATTCAGTCACACTTGTAGAGAGAGATGTGTGCTGAAGCATAACCATATACTACTGTATAAAACTGGAAGTGCAATGCACAGCAACAGACAACACTGCTTCCATAAACTTATGTTAAAATACAATTACTTTGCACTGACAAACATGTACATTTTTGAGGAAAACTGGATTACGTTTTTTCTATTAAGGTAAATAGGAAACGTTTACATTGAATGTATCTGCAAAATCTTCACTGTCAATGCTTTTCATTTGTTACATACTATATCCACAACTAGTAGCTAAAGAAATTATTTTTATGGTTAAAGATCTGGGGGATGATGATGATGATGATGATGATGATGTACAGTTATAGTAAAGCTGTTCAAATTAAAAACTGACAAAAATGTTGATATTGTAAATTAGAGACTTGGCCTTAAATATCAAGTTGCAAATGAACAATCATGATTACATTGTGATTAAAGCCACGGCACTGAACCACACTGAGCCCACCAATAAGATTATGTGCCACGCTAGACTGATAATCAGACTGAATTGCCGTTTTGTTAAACTTAATTCATTCAGTCTGACATTGTGCTCATGTTAATAATGTTTCTTATTGGGAGGGGGATGGGGGTTTGTTTTGTTTTGCCCTAACCAATCAGTAACTTGTGATGATTCCCACCAATGTAATTTTCAAGCTTTGGTAGCTGTTGCTAAGAGCAGTTAAATGTTTACAAGAATCAAATTGTGGATTTAAGACACATTTGTCACCATTTTTGTGGCTATGTTTCTGTTGCAATTTTTCATAGACGTAGTTAGTTAGCTAGCTATGTAGGACAATGATTTCCCTATTCAAATCCCACCTACAAAGCACTGATTGGTTGACTGTTACTCCAAGTAGCAGAAATCAGCTCCTGCACACTGTAAATTCATTGAATGGCTATGTTTCACTAAAGCCACCTTTGTCAGGCATTTCATAAAACAAAATGACATCAAGCCTAATCCTACAGGGCAAGCAATCAACCAGATGTAAAAAAAAAAAAAAAAAGAAACAACAACAGGTGGGAAAGGGCAGGGCAAAAGCAAAATAACTACCAATAGCATACCCTGTAAAACTCTTAAGATAATTAACTATGAGTGATGTCAACAAATCCCAAAGAAGAAACACAATATGATATGAAATATGGCCAAAATGGCTTAAAATGGCCAAAATGGCTTAAAAATAAACATTCAAAAATAACAAAAGACACCTTTGAAATGGACACTGAAGAGCACTACACCAGACCTGTTTGAATCATAGCAACCAGCCTAGTGCCATGCCTAGACCCCCCTAATAAACTGGAGGCATGGAGTTTCAGAGATGTGGGTGTTCATCAGGCAGAGAGGATGTAACAAAAAAACGCTATCGAGTTGATGAGGGAAATGTAGGATCCAGCCTTTTTCAGAGCTTGACCCATGCTAGAGAGTAAAAGTCAGGATATATCTGCCTCTACTGCTTTGGTTTTGACTGTTCTTTTTTTTTTTTAAATCTGTCTCTTGGGAGTGCCCCAACTTGATGAAAGTGCTGTACTAAATTGCTGGACTTGCCCTTTAACCAAGTTCTTTAAGAGTCTAAATCTAACAATACATGGGATGCAGGACGTGAAGTATTTATTTGTACAATCATCCACCCTAACCTCCTTCAAAAGACTTCTGTACAGTCTAAGAATGTCGCACTTGGTGTTTCCTCCGAAGCAAATTAGTAGTATATAAACATATTCTGTAGGAGATAGGTAAAAGAATACATACTACCTAAGATACTCCATGGGTAATGGGATATCTTCACAGCACATCTAAACTGTAGCTCCCTCCAACACAGGCCAGTGTCGTTCATACTCATCTACATTCTTGCAACACACTCTCTTTATTAAGTCAAGCCAACATTCTTCACAATTCCCTTTTTCCAATATCTGTCTCTGTCTCGCAGAGCTTTAATAACATTTGGAGATACAGGCTGGCCCAGAAGAGGGAGGAGCGCTGAGGCAATAGATACTTTCAGAATAAGAATTGAGATGTATTATTCACAGCTTCTGCTATAGGTTTTAAGATATTGCAGTTTATCTTAATATAAACTCGCCTCAACTTCATTACCCCGCTGCTATCAGATGTGATTTCTTCTGGCATCTTGTATGAAAACATTTGTCCTTAAGCATGCAGTCTTTTTTCTTCACTTGGATTTGAAGTTTGAATGATGATGATCTCAGCTTGAGGCTTTAGAGATCTCAACTTGCACACACTCAAAGAACAAAACTGTCCTTCATGACAAACATGGTTCTGTGTCACAATCTTAGATGGTTGTAATAATTAAAACTCTACTTTGTACGGAGTCTGTGAGTGGGAGTAGGTAATTGAAATATATATTTCAAGGCTTCATGTTATTATATCAGAGTTACATAAGATGATATTGTAAGCACACAGGATAGAGCTGGTGCCCTTGCTTTGGTTAATCCATGCCCTCATTTTAATAATTTTGTGCAAACTAATTGAGTGAATGAATTCAATAACAGGGAATGAAATGTGTGCTTTCTAAAGATTTCCATTTTGCAGCTACAGCCAGTTACTAAAGCTAACTAAATGTATTTAGTTTCATTTATTTTGTTTACAGCACGCAACTTTTTGTCAACATTAAAACGATTTACAAATTTTATGGACATTTTTAGATGATGTCATTCACATTTAAACAATTCAATTAGTTCCCCTTTGCCACTGGTATTGGAAAATACCTGCTGATGGAAGCGCAGCATCCGGTCCCACACCACCAGGCTCAGGGACAGTTACTACACTACTGCACAACCTGTCTACATTACAGTTCATTTCATTTTATCACTAGTGTACACCAGTCTACCACAGTATTCTATTCTATTCTATTTTATTCCTGTATTATAACATCTACACTATAAAAAATATATTTTATTTTCAAATAAAAATATCTTTACAGCTTTAACAATGTGGGTCACCTACACCCAATACAGTGTCATAATCAGCTGCCAGATTAAGTTGGTGCAGGGTACCCATTGTGGCCTCTATGAGGGATAGTGCCACCCTAGACCCAACACCTACCTTTGTGCATAGGGGTAGCATGTCCGTCTCATTTGTTTTCAACTAATTACGACATCACATCTTCAAATTTTCATTCTGGTCAGTCACACACCACATCTGTCTGTCATCAGGTACATTCAATTGAATTACCTTGATTTACACCATCACTGTTCAGGTGTTCAGCCCCAGGGATGTTACAAAATTAGATCAAATTATATATTTTGGTCCAATTGAACTAAATTATGATTGAATTAATCCGAGACTAAGAATAATCTAAGCAAATAAATAGAATAAATTGAACAGAAGATATGTGTTGTAACCAAGCATGGACTGACCATCTGGCAGTTCTGGGAAATACCAGCCATGACTGAGCTGGGCTGTTGTTGGCAGGAAGTCATTTACTGGCATCATCATGTTCAAAAATAACATGAATTTTCACCTTCATCATGTGTCATCATCTATCATCACACCTATCATCACACAAGCCTGTGGTGGTATATGAAGCAACCTGCCAATATGTGAAGCAGTGCAGACTCATAACTTACCAGGTAATTGAATTGTTTTATGTTTCACTTTTATTCTATTGTGCATCAAAGGTCAAAAGTTTCCAACATTTTCAGGACCTCCACCAAGGCCCTGAGGTCCCTGACACACAGAAGGCCCCAGCTTGTCTTTATGGAAATTACCTTGTAGCGATTTGATTGATTACAAATGTGTTTGTTCATTTGTGTTGAATCAAATTATCACAAACTATCTGACTTACAACAAACTTGGAGCAGGGCAGTATTTCAGCATGGAAATACGTTGGTTTCTGGATTGGGGGAAGTATGTGGAGAGGGCTCAATAGGGGCCAACGGCTCATTTTTGCCCCAGGCCCCCTAGCGGGTAATCCAACCCTGCACAGACCTCCTAAAAGGTTTTTTGCTGTTAAATATTGTTCAGAACAGAACTGTTGAAACTCCAACACCAGTACGTGTAGGGTCTAGAGCCACAGGGCTCATGCAGGCAGTTCCATGGATCCCTGAGGGGATTCTAGGGAACCTGAAGGGGACCCCCAGCAAAATTAGAGCTTGTTTAAGATTGACTTTTGTTAATCAGTTTATCCTATACTTTGTCCACACACACAATGTAGACTCTTAACATTAACTTATTCATAATAAACTCTTACTCTTAATAATGGCAGTGGTATGTATTTTTAATGCTAAAACTAATTTCTAAAAATGTGAAAGTCAGAGGTAGTCCAGAGGACTCCTAATTCATCAAGACAAATGCTGCTAGCAGTCTGCCTCATAATCTGGTACATGCTTTTAAAAAGATTTAATGACATCAATCTTTTTGAAAATATATCTCTTCCAGTGTGAGTATATGATTGTTGGAGTAGAGCTAACCTGTACCCACCTCCTCCATACAACATCCCATTTCATTGTAGGGCCGTTCTTATTGGCCTACACATTCCCTCTTCATTAATAATGACCAATCAATCATCTGAAGTTCTTCCTCAACAACACTGAACACCCAGTCCAACCAGTCTCCAAAAACACAGTTCTGCTGCAGGTGCACGAGTCATTTAATTCTCCACTGGGTTTCCCAAAGTAATGCCTGATGCAATTAATTTTTGGGGTATTCAGCAGGTGTTTTCTACCCTCTGGCCTGGGGGAAGTAATAAGTCCATTCCAGCTTGGCGCACCAGAATGAGGTGAAGAAGGCACTTGAATACTTACTTTGCCAATCTGCACAAAGGTGAGATTTATTTTTTATGTTTTATCAGTGGTGTTTTCAAACATTATGTTTTTTAACTTTCACAATCGAAAAGATTTCAAGGATTTTGACAAATGTACATCTGGTTAACTTCCCCAGTTCCAATTAAAACCAATGCACAACTGCTTTCCAAAACGTTTCAATAAAAAGCGTTCGGGACTGTCTCCCACGCAGAGGAAAAGACTTAACAGGGCTATGATTGGTAGCACCTGCTGTTCACTTGTTTTAATCGAGTCAAACAGTGATTAGCAAAAGTCAAGGAGCTGTCAAACATTAGAACCACAAGAGGTTCTGGATATATTGCGCAGAAAACTTAGATGGACTTTTTTATGAGTTAAGACCGTTTTTTTGTATTTGTTTGTAAATAGTTACACCATGTAACCCCTCTGCTTCCACCCCCACACTACACCCTACAACCTCAAATTACTATTTAAACCTTTCTGTTTACATTACAGGATACCTACAATGTATTTTCGTTAAAATGTTGGACATAAACACAACTGTGTGTTACAATTAAATTAAAATTAATTA
This sequence comes from Macquaria ambigua, assembly GCA_008360985.2. Classification (NCBI taxonomy): domain Eukaryota; kingdom Metazoa; phylum Chordata; class Actinopteri; order Centrarchiformes; family Percichthyidae; genus Macquaria; species Macquaria ambigua. Next base: position 47,920 of record VMKM01002240.1, read on the forward strand.
ATTAAAGGTACCCTGTGGAGTTCACCTGTTACTGAAGCTTCATGTGCTTTCACTGCCTGCAGAGACACATTATCTTACGAGTAGATGCGGCTGCCACACATGCAAGCTTACAAATCTGGAGACAAAATGTTTTGCATGACTGTGTGGGCCCTTACAGTATACATGCTGGCTCATGCATGTGCATACACATTGTTAGTGTCTAAGAACGTCATGATGGAGAAGAAGGAGGTTAAAATAATCCAGCTCTGACCAACACCATGAGTTTTAGGAGAAGAGCAGGGAGACTGCTCTAAAGAATATAAGATAATCCTTTATTGATCCCCCAGAGGGGAAATTCAGGTGTTACAGCAGCACAAAGACATATGTGCAGAGAAATATAGAAACTTAAAGTATATAAAATAAAAATAAGAATAGAATAAAATAGAAACTATGCAAGAGCAATTGAACTCAAACTTGGGGGCAATAGCAGTAAACATACGGTACCCACAACTGGTGTACATGAACTGATGAGTGCAATACCGTCTCAAGCAAAGTGACATAGTGGTGTGATTATAGCAGCAAAGTCGGCAGGTTATAGTATATATAAGAGTAATATGATACTGTCAGCTATAACAGTGTACACCAGAATATTATATAATATGATTAGGTAATTATACTTAGAGTTGTTGCTCTAGAGCTGTTCTCTTTCCTCCTCCTCTCTCTCTCTCTCTCTCTCTCTCTCTCAACCTAACCGGTCGAGGCAGATGACCGCCCACCCAGAGCCTGGTTCTGCTCGAGGTTTCTGCCTGTTAAAAGGGAGTTTTTCCTTGCCACTGTCGCCTAGTGCTGCTCATGGTGGGAACTGTTGGGTCTCTGTAAATATAAAGAGTCGGTCTAGACCTGCTCTATATGAAAAGAGCCCTGAGATCACTTCTGTTATGATATGGCGCTATATAAATAAAACTGAATTGAATTGAATCGTTTGCTATGGGCTAGACCACCTCTCGTCTTCCGTGCCTCAACCTCCCAAGGACCAAAAACATCCAACCCCACATTGGTAAATGGAGGTTCCATGGATAGGCGATCAGCTGGCAAGTCGGCCATCTTTTGTGTTCCGGGGCTGCCATGTAGCTTGCGACAGATGACACAATGGTGTATGATGCTGCTCACGCGTCTCTTCACACCTATGATCCAATAACCAGCTGCACGGATAGCCCCTTCTGTGAAAAGGCGTCCCTGGTGTTGAGTCTGTTCGTAGTAGTGTGTAATTAACAATGCTGAGATGTAGTGTTTTCCAGGGATGATCAGAGGGTTCTTTTCTTCTGCCTTAAATTTCCCTTCCTTTATACGACCCCCAACCCTGAGGAGATTCTGTCCATCAATGAAGGGGTCTAAAGCTTTGAGAGGACTGTTCTGAGGAACATTCTCACCCTTTCTCAAACATGCTAGTTCTTCAGCGTATGTCTCCTCTTGGACAGCCCTGATGATTATGCACTTTGACTGACTTAACTGCCCAACACTGTGTGCTTCTGAACACAAATGCCACCCTTTGCTGTTACTGCTCCCACTACCTGGATCACTGCAATAGCTGTGAGAGATATGACTGAGATTGGCAATGGCACGATTCAGAGACCGCCATGAAGAGAACTTGAGAAACGCTGAGATCCAAGCTGTTGAACTGTGGTCTGCGTGTGACGGACTTCAGCGTCCATGTTTGGGTTCACAAGTTTGAATGTGCTTGGTTCCAGAGACTCTTCAGGGACTTGGCTCAGAAGAGAAGGTCCACTGATCCACGTGGTATCTGCGAGACGAGCAGCAGTGACGGACCTGGTTGCGTAGTCTGCAGGATTCTGATCTGAGGATACATACTTCCATTGCTGAGGCCGAGATGATCTCCGTATGCGGATGACACGATTGCTCACATACACGTAGAAACGCCTCGACTCATTGTGTATATACCCCAGTACTACCTTACTGTCCGTGTAAAAGGTTGTAGCATCAATCCGCAAGTCAAGCTCAGATGAAATGACGTCTGCTAACTCCACCGCCAGCACAGCAGCGCAGAGCTCTAGCCGTGGGATTGTGTGCTCGGGCCGGGGAGCTAGTTTTGCCTTTCCCATAACAAACCCTGTGTGGGAGTTTCCATGTTCATCAACCACCGTAAGGTAAGCAACTGCTGCAATAGCCTTTATTGAAGCATTTGAGAAGATGCTTAGCTCTCTTCGCTTTGCCACAGAAAGAGAAACCTTGGTATAGGGTCTCGGGATGTGCAAATTACTGAGATGTTTTAGAGAGTCTCGCCAAGATGTCCATTGTTCCTCCATCTTCTCTGGCAATGGTGAATCCCAGTCACCTTTCTCTTGTGTGAGCTCTCTTAGGATGTGCTTACCTTGAATGGTGACTGGAGCCACAAATCCAAGTGGGTCATACACACTGTTCACTACTGACAGGACACCCCGGCGCATGAAAGGCTTCTCATCGATGTCGACTTTAAAGGTGAACGTGTCAGACTTCAAATCCCAATTAAGGCCCAGGCTCCGCTGTACTGGAGGAGTATCTGAACCTAGATCTAGGTCCTTTAGGTCACTGGCAAGATCCAGAGGTGAGAAGGCATCCATAACCTCTGGAGGCAATTTTATGCAGCCTCAAATTGGAGTTGGCGAGAATGTCCTGGGTCCTCTTCAACAGACTGATTGCGCCTGCAGCAGTGGGAAATGACTTCAGCCCATCATCCACATAGATGTCACGGTCAACAAACTGCCTCACCTCAGGATCCTCGTGTGGTTCACTTTCCCTTGTGGACTGTCTGAGGCAGTAAATGGCAACTGCTGGACTGGGACTGTTCCCAAGGACATGCACTGTCATGCGATACTCAATAACATCCTGAGCAGGATCATTGTCCCGGAACCAAAAGAAGCGTAAGAAATTCCTATCCTGTTCCCTGACAAGGAAGCAGTGGAACATCTGCTTAATGTCGGCTGTCACAGCAATGGCTTCTCTTCGGAATCTGATGAGGACTCCCAAGAGAGAGTTATTGAGGTCGGGCCCTGTTAAGAGGACATCATTAAGAGACACTGCATCATATTGGGCACTCGAATCAAACACAACACGGATGCTGCCAGGTTTTTTGGGATGGTAAACACCAAAGGTAGGTAGATACCACCGTTCCTCATTTTCCTTGAGTGGAGGGGCAACCTCGGCATGTCCATTCTCGAATATCTTTTCCATGAATGAGAAAAAGTGTTGACTCATCTCTGGCTTTCTCTCCAGGCTTCGTTTGAGAGAGAAGAAGCGGTTGAGAGCCTGGCGTCTGTTGTCAGGGAGCCGTCTTCTCGACTGCTTGAAAGGCAGAGGAGCTACCCAGCTGTTACTCTCATCCTTCTTGAGACCCTGCTCCATTATCGCCATGAAGGTGATATCTTCGATAGATGGACCCAACTTATTGTCGTTGCTGGTGAGCTGAAACACTGTATGATCTAGGTAAGTATCATCTCTAGGGCGTGTGAGCTCTGGTGTCTTGGGACCATATTGCTTTTTCACATCAAGAACACTGGGACAGGGCTTGAAGATGGTTGGACGATCTTTTTCAAGCGCGTTGGTGTAGAAGGTATTCACCCTCAGTGGCCTGTGAGCTCTTCCCAAACAGACATTGCCCACAATTACCCATCCCAGGTCGAGATTTGGGCGTAAGGAGCATCTGGAGGACCGTTGATCCGTTTACGAACCTTGTGCAGTCTGATGATGTCGCGACCAAGGAGAAGCATGATGGGAACGTTGGGCTCCAACTCTGGAATGAGATGAGCTATAGGTTTTAGGTGACGGTGGAAAAGGGCAGCACTGGGTATTGGAATCTCTGCTCTGTTATCTGGTATCTCGTTACATTCCAACAGTCTTGGAAGAGGTAGAACTATTCCACCGTCCAGCGACTCTATGAAGAAGCCGGAGGCTGTCCTACCCATGTTCTCAGAAGCGCCTGAGCAGGTCTTCAAAGAGTATGAAGCAGTGGGGCCTTGGACGCTGAAGGTGTCGAAGAATTCAGAGCGAGCCAATGATCTATTACTTTGTTCATCCAGGATGACGTATACCTTCCTCGCCTCATTATGGCGTCCTGCAGGATAGACCTTGGCTAAGAGAATCTTTGAACAACCCCTGTCAGTGAGATCTCCTCCACAGACTTCTGTGCATTGAGTTGTGACCTCTGAAGTTTGAGTGGGGTCTGGCTCCCCGCCATGCTCTGAGGAAGGTTTTTCTGACTCATGGATCCATGGCGCTAGACCTGGATGGAGAGCAGAAAGGTGTCTGTCGCTACCACACTCAGTGCACCTTACCTTACACTGGCACTCTCTAGCAGTGTGTGATGTATAGGTACAACACTTGAAACAGATGCCATTCTCCTTGAGGAAGTTCTTCCGTTCCTCTATGGGTTTCATGCGAAATGCCCGACACTTTTGTAGAGAATGTGGTTTTCTGTGGATAGGACATCTCTTATCAGGCTCATCTGGTTTCTTTCTGTACCTGTCTTGCTCTGAGCAGGAGGCTGGAGACACTTCCGTTTTGTGCACAGAGACCTCTTTCATCCACATTGGTTTTCTCAGAGGTTTTTCTGCTTTACCGGAGTCTGTTTGACCTGTGAGTATGAAACTGGGGTCATTTCTGATCCGTGCTTGCTGATGGAGAAAGGTGACAAACACAGAAAAAGGAGGGAACGCAACCTGATGTTCAGGTTTCTAGCTAGATCCATAAGAGAGCCATTTCTCCTGTAGGCTGTATGGTAGCTTTTGAACTATGGGGTTAATTCCTCTGGCCGTGTCAAGATAGGAGAGGCCAGGAAGATCTCCTTCTGCCTTGGCAGCATCGAGCTCCATCAGTAGATCACTAAGATCTCTCAGCTTGGGGTAGTCTTTATTGCTGATTTTAGGGAAGTTTCTGAAACAAAGCTTTCTCAATTGCCTCAGCTGAGCCGTAACATTCATCTAATCTGGTCCACATCATTTGCAGCCCTAATGCTGGCTGGTTTATATGGATGGATCTGATGCGTTTCGCATGTTCAGCTGACTCTTTACCCAGCCATTTGACCAGAAGATCCATTTCCTCATTGTATGACAGCTTGAGGCCTCTTACTGCATTTAGGAAAGAGCGTCGCCAAGCTCTGTAGCTCTCTGGTTGGTCGTTAAATTGCAGCAGGCCGGTGGTGACAAGTTCACGGCGTGCTAAAAATCTCACAAAGTCTGACATATGGGAATCAGCGGCATGAATGGGCTGAGAACTATAAATGTGAGTGGGTGAGATGTGTGTGTGTGCGTAGTTGGGTAGGTGGGTGCCCGTATGGAGAAGACAGCTGATACTGATTATCCTTGCTGCTGAATGTTACACCGTGAGGAGGCTGACTGCACTGACCTGGAGTGAGATCGCCATCTAGAGTGTGAAAAGAGGACTCCGGCTTCTGTTTCTTTGGAGCATGGCGCGGTACGTCACGAAGGTGAGTAATAGAAGCAGGATGGATGTTGCTCTCAGCGTTGGGGCGTGCGTCGTCTACAGATTGGACCATAGGTGGCTCTGTGTTTGATCTTGAGAGGCCAGACCCATTTCTAAGCTCCTTTCCTCACATACCTTTTCTTGCTCCTTCACATAGTCCTTTGTGCTTTGAGAAAAATCATGGAGTTGATATGAGAGGGAGTTCACAGCTATGTCTTTCCTCGATGTTAGCGGCTGCTGCCTCCAGAACTCCAGCCGTAGCCTCTGCTGTAGCCTCTGCTATAGCCATTTCTTTTTCTAAGGCCAGCATCTCCATAGAAGCTTCAAGCTGGGCTTTCTCCATTTTCATTCTGATCTCCTTCTCAGCATACTTCAACCGTGCTTTAGCAGCCTCTGCTTTAGCCCTAGCTGCTGCTGCAGCGGCTGTTGTGGATGATGCACCAGAGCGTGATGAGACACAGGACCGGGTCTTCTATACCAGAGGTTTTCTCCATTATGTAGGTCAGCTGAGTTCACAATATGTATATATTTTCATCCACCGAAGTTATTGATGTGCGTTGCGAACCACAATCTCAAAGGCTGCGGTGCTTCGTCTTTAACGTATTGTCTTTTCACTGTACTGTCTCCTTGACAGCAAGTGCCAACTTCTTCATAACATCACAACTCTGGAGACGTAGGTGTAGTCCACAGGTTTAATAACGTATGAAGATGTGAAACTATAACAAAATACAAATGCGAAATCAATACAATGTACAGTCAAACATCATGAAGTTTCAAATAAAGAAAAGCACAGAAAAATGAAGGTTATACATACAGACAATTCACGAAAGATGAAAGGCGAGTAGACATCTGTTGCTGGTGGTGAGGTCTGACAGCATGAAACCCAATACTGAACACCTGCCTGTTTCCCGAGAAAATGAAACCTAACTAACTGCTCACCACTAGGGGCAGTAAAAACAACTGTAACAGCACAGCCAGAGTTCTAACAAGAACCAAGAGAACTGAGCATATGAATCCTGTTCTTCTATCTTTAATGCATCTTAAAATACATTTCTGATGTGCTTGAAGAATATAAATTCAGTAGTTCTTGTAGATGTTTAATAAATTTTACGTCATTCATCTCATTTTATTCTATCTTAAATTATTATCTTCCCCGTCATTGTGTTTTTAAATGTTTTTCTAATATTTGCCTTATGTAAAACACTTTGAATTGCCTCTGTGTTTCAAACGTGCTATGGAAATAAATGTGGCTTGCCTTACCCAAAATTACTGGACACGAGTCAAAATGGAAACCAAACTAGCAGGGATGAAAGTTTGCTGCTGGTTAGAATAGCTACGTCAGGTATATTGTTAAGGTATATCGTTGTGTTGGAGTGACGGTTGCTGCTGTCTCTCCAGTGAAAGGACTGGGGACAGTGTTTTGAGATGAATTCTGGGAAATGTGGTGCAAAACACCAAAGCAAACACTTCTATCTCAGAGGGTGTCACCAAAATAAAAGATAAACCAGCAATGCAACTGTGAGCTGTGTTTAGTGTCAGTGAGAGGGGGGTAGGGGGAGTCCACAAACAGACACACATGGGTGGAACAACTATGGAATTGTGATGAGATTGATTTGATAAGCATTACAATCACATGATAGCAGTCAGGGCACAGACACAAATGTAAACGACATGACACAGACACACGTCCTCATACCTAAACAGAATAGGTCGTTTGCCAATGACTCCCATAACGACATATATGACTGTTGGAGAGTGCCAGTGATATGTGTACTGGACCTTCGTCGTCATGGTAACAATTATAAACACGTGCTTAACATTGTGAAACAGGCGCAGTTTGGTTAGGTTTAGGCACCAAAACTACTTGGTTAGGGTGTAAGTTAAGTTACGTCACGTGACTTACTAACGTAACTTAACTTTACGATCTGAAGTAAGTTAAAATAAGTGAGCGTTGACTTTTGGTCTCACACAGGACACAAACAGCGGTCTCCTGGGTGAAAGTCCTGTGTTTGACCCACCTACCTACTCAGGCCTCCTCCCTATGCGGACTTCGCTCTTTATATTACCTCACCTGACTTCCTCCTTTGCTCCCGTCATAATTACTACAGCCACTAGAGGTCGCCGCCTAACAAACGTAAATATGCTGGTAATAAGCTGCTGCACAGATGGCCTATACTGCCGTATTTTTGGGGAGGGCGGGCTGGAAACAGAAGACAATTCATACAACAAAGGAAGCCAGGACTGTAAAAGAATATGTCTGATTTTGACTCATGGCACTTTTAATAGGGTCCAATGGCACTCAACCTTAACTCACCCACTGTAATTATCTTATATGGAGAAACCCGCAAGAGAAATTGGACATAGTCTAATGAAAAAGAGGCCAGATTTAGGGAGTAATTAGCAGCTAAAGCTGCAACATTACTATTATGCAGCAATAATTTCAGAAGATATAGCCTAGTGTGGGGTGTGTGAGACAGAAGCTGCTTTTGATAAGGTCAACAGTGACAGCATTGTGAGGCTTTCTGAGGCTTTCTAATTAGGAAAAGGCTAGCTGATGCAGGGAGAAAGGCTGGTCACTTTAGGAAATACATGAATGGTGGATTTTACTGGACCCTGCAATCTAAACGCATGAGGAATTCTCAAAAAGTCCATGGTTGTCTTTTGTTACAGCCTTCTTTTTATTTTCATGGTTTCCAGTTGGTGAGAGAAACTGGTTTGTTTGCATTGTTGCACTGGTCAGATTAACTGAGAATGGCCTAAATGACATGACAAATGGCAAGGTCAGTCTAATGCTCTGTAATCTTTTGGAAGTTTGTGCTGGTGCACATTCACATTAAAGGGTTACAATGCAAAGCAAAAGCATAAAATATTTCAATTTTGAGTGAAAACCTCTTACTGTTAGGTCATTGTCTACACCTAAACCTGCACCTTTGCCTTTACAATGAGCTGAAAGAGGCTGAATCTCTCCATAGAGCTGAGGGGAACTGCACCTTTACACCTTTCACATTACACATTGCCATTTTTTCAAATGTTAATATAAAATTATTGAATAGTGTAGCTTTAAGGTTTGTTAAATTAATATTATATAACCCTGCTATAGGCCAAGTAGTTGAAAATACACTTCAAGTTAACTTTACACTGAATGTTAGCTGATGGTAGCTAAACTGTTAATGTCATGACGTGTGGCAAATTAGATTGTTCACAAAAACAAAAAATGTGTTGTCAAGCCTTTAGAGCAGTGGAGGCTGCTTCATAAAGGCAGAGGAGGTTGCTTCTCCTCTATTTTTGAGAGGCAAAAGGGACATAAAAATATAAAAAAGACTAGTGGCATGTGGGACTGGATCCTGGTATGGGCGACAGACTGCTGCACGGGCTGCATGGCATGGAGGATGTCAAGTCAAAGATCACAACGGAGATTTACAAGGGTATATACAGGGTGCTCAATTAACTTTTTTGTCCACCGGCCAAATGGCTAGTGAATGTTCAAAGTTTACCAGTCACTCAATAGAGATTACCAGAGAGATTAGTTTTTTTGGCTGGTGAGTGAAGTAAATCCACCAGCCACTTGCATCATTTACCAGCATTTGGTTGGTGGCTGGTGCTAATTTTGTCCCCCGGGTATACGGCATGAAATATTATTTTCTAGTTCCATTTATTGTGATTTTGAAGTTCTTTTAAGGATTTGAGGTAAAATAACATTATCCTCCTGTCCTCCCCAATTTTTTGAGTCACCAGCCGCCACTGACATAGAGTTGTTTGGGGGAGAAATTCATATGTGAGCAACACTAGATATGTGTTTGCCTACACATGTGTGTTGTCTGATATTTGTGAATATGTCCCAGCATTCCCCCGGCTACAGCAAGAGTCAGTATGCAACTGCCATCCTGACCTTTTCTCATGATGTCAGCTGCTCCAGCAGCAGAGCAGAGCCTAGGACTATGACATCCTGTAATGACCACCACCTTCACACACATACACAGCGCTAACCCTAACCCTCTAATGAGCCTGCATTAACACATGACACATTAATACACAGTGATGCATAAACTTAAAACAGCCTCATGCATGCATTCATGAACAGAAAGACACACACGTGCACAGAGACAGAGAGAATGGGCGAGAGAGACTATGACAATTAAGAAGCTTCTCCCCAGTCCTCTTTATTCTGGCTCCCAGGAGGCCAGCAGAGGGATAAAAAGCTAATGGCTAATACTCAGGAGGAGATAGTGATAGACTTATTTAACAAGGAAGCTACTTAATAACACATATATTCCCTGCATCATCTTGGGGGATTACAGCAGGTGTGTGTGTGTGTGTGTGTGTGAGTGCCCTCAGGGTAAAGGTGCTTCCTAATTTTGCTGTGAAGAAATGTTTTGATTTGGTAATTTAGAATTTTGTAGCTCTAACAAAATCACACAATGTATCTTTAAAATGCTACATGTAGCAAAATGCTATATGGTAATAATGCTCTAAAAAGATACCATACCACACCAGATATCTGACATTTTTCTCACTGGTATTCTGTAGTCATGTGTGCTGGGCTGCTCATCAAACTGTAGTTGCGGCTCCAAGGTAATTTAGGATAATGACTCATATGTTAGTAGTGGTGCTATTTTTGTGAGAAAGAAGACTTCCTCACAGATAATACCAAAGATAGAACACATTCAGTGTTCCCATGCGTCTTGAAGAACCTGGAATTTTGCAATGCAGCCTTGCAGTTGTCCTGGAAAATAAAAACAAATAGCAATATGTCATGGTAAGTAATAACGTGTACTGGAAAACTGTTTAATATACCACCAAATTATAATTTGAACAGTACCATAAAATGTACTTTTTTTCTCATGCGCCTGCAAAAGCTGGCTGCTGAAATTCTAACTCAGGGACGTTCAGGGAGGACTCACAAGGTTAAGTTACAATTGTGTGGGATCGTGTTTTCAGGGTGATCATTTAAAGTCACCTCAAACACACAGTTCAGACCCAATTTATTAGATATCGTTTGAGTATAATTTCCATATTTGAAATTAGTTGAAATCTACCACATCTGCCTGAACTGAAGACTTCAGGTTCAGTTTAAGTTATCTTGAACCACTTTGCTGGTTACATCATTAGCATACACTAACTATTTTTAAATGAAACTGAGGTATTGGTCAATAAGTTATTAATAATGTTATGGAAATAAATTACTTTAAAAGAGTGGAAACCCTGATGTGTTGTTTCATGAGACTCTGGGATGTGTATTATGAAACTATATGTTGCCATATTCACCAAAAACAGGAACCTTCAGGATTAACATTATTAAAACAAAATAACTAACAAAACATTCATCATTATTTTTTGTATCTATTTATTTTTCCCCCTCAAAAGACCTAAATCTCATTAATATGATATGAGAGTATTAGTTAAGGGAAAAAAATAGAGATTTGGAGAATAAGGAAATATTTTGCAAAGAAAAGTCATCATATAGTCTATAAGTCTTAATATAAAAAGGAAATTGACAAGAAAATTGTTGTAGCATTTTGAGAAAATAGTTTCTTTATTCTGAGAATAAAGATGAGAGTTAGTGACAAAAAAGTTGTAACATTTTGGGGGAAAGGTTGTCATATTTCAAGAACAAACTTAAGGTAATGCTTCAAGCATTAAGCCGTATTATAGTCGCAATAATATGAGACATATAATCCAATCTGTCCTATCTCATCATGACACATGACATTATTTTTTTCCAACTGTGGCCCTAATACATTCATTGTACATTCATTATTTTAGACAGAGTATATAATTTACTTAATAAAGATTCATGGCAGCCTAAAAAAGAAGGAGACTCAATTCAGTTGATTTAACTCCCAACAGCTTCATTCAGTCCAATATGTGGAGTAAATCCTGTAGACTGATAAATCTCACAGTGGAATGTGACACGCTGTTTCTTGTCCTACATGCCACACTGCTTACAGTACAGTCATACTGCCAATCGTTGGCTTCTTCACCACCTCCGATCTTCTTCCGTCTACTTCAGAGTTGACCTCACCTCCTATCCAGGACATTTCATATGTGAACACTTCCTGTCTCTTCTCTTTTTCACCTACTCTGTCTTTCTCTGCCGTCTCTTTGTCATCTGATGCCCCTACAATTTACTGCCCCTCCATGTCTGACAGCTGCTGTGATTTGTACGGAGGCGCACAGCAACAAAAATGTCAAAACAGTGACACCCGAGTTCCACCTGATGCCTGGAAGGAGGATTGCTAGTTGGCAGAGAAGCAGAGAAGGAAGGTGAGAAAGCAAGAGAGAGGAGAGAAGAAGTGAAGAGATGGAGAGAGAGAGGTATTTTCTTAAGGCTGGAGGTGATTAAAAACCATGGTAACTCAACATCCGTCTTATTTATTTTATCTGTATGTTTGGTAACAGATTCTTAGAGCTGTGGTGTTCCTGCACTGCACTTACACTTAAGGTACCAGAGATCACTTGTCAATCAAACAGCACGTCTGGCTTTGTGACTGCATGTCTTTTTCTTAGGTATTTTGTAGAGGAAATGTGTTTCTCCTGGTGGCAACTAGCTACTTTTTCTATTTATTTGAAATAAATGCTAGAAATGTAGAAGGCATCACTGTACATTATGTTAAATCACTCCTGTGTTCTTTCCATCTCATGTGTTACATTGGCTTAGGATCACTACTACCTTCCATCTACACTGGAACAAAAACTAAACTTTTTCACTCAAATTTAAGACCCATAAACTGAGGAACAAAGTGAGAAAATCCACGACATGTTGACCATCTTCATCTTCCTTCTTTTAAACTAGACATGACCAGTATTCCGTTAGATATCATGGTGTACATATATGTAATGCAAACCTACACATTATCAAGAGTTTGCTATCTTTAAAAAAAAAGTTATTCTTGATGTTGGTCTTGATTTTCCTTCTTTTTATATGATTATTGTCAGCTGATTGGTACCAAATAATTTATTTTGAGTGTCTCTTATTGTCATTTTGTATTGTTTTTCGTATTTATATTCAATTAGAGTCTCCCCAGACAGTTTGGATTGGCAGTCACCTCCTCCACTCTAGTGCTCAACATCAGAGCCCCCCAGGGCTGTGTGCTCAGCCCCCTCCTGTTCACGCTGTACACCCACGACTGCAATTCCCGACATGGAGAGACACTACCATCATCAGCCGGATTACAAACAACAATGAGAATTCATATTGGGAGGAAATCAACAATCTTGCAGAGTGGTGGTACAATCTACTGCTGAATGTCAACAAAATCATTTGGTTGATTTCAGAAAAAAGGAGATGGAGACACACACTCAAGCCCAAAGAAAAGGCTGGATTGCTTAAGCAAACTTAAGAAGGCAAAATTCCCATGCCAAGTTTTTGTTAACTTTTACAGAGGAGCAATAGAAAGCATCCTGACTGGAAACATTACAAACTGGCATGGGATGTGCACGACCCAGGACCCATGTGCTCTGCCGCGGGTGATTAAAACTGCCTAGAACATCATTGGTACCTATCTACCAAGCATCAGTGATATCAGAGAGGTGAGGTTCCTGCGCAGAGCCCAAAGGATACTAAAAGACAATACACACCCCAGCCACAGCCTGTTCACTCTGCTGCTGTCTGGCAAGGAATACAGAAGTATCTGCTGCCGTACCACCAGACATCAGAGCAGCTTCTTTCCTCAGGCTGTGAGACTCCTTAATTCATCCTCTGCACTCCATCATAAATAATAGTTTTCTGTTTGTTTGTTTTTTGTGTAGCATGAAGGGACTACAGTTTGCATTGTACAACCCTATGTTGTATAACAATAATAATAAATAAATGATACGTTTTTTTTTGTTTGTTTGCTTGTTTTGGAGCGAGGTCGACTGTATAAACCTATGGCTTCTTTACCTCACATCTATTTTACTTCTGTTATCTTGTTGTATGCTGTTGTATAGGCTATATGCAACAAATAATTGAAAGGAATTCTCACAAAAGCGATATGTGAGCATTGCTTATACACAGATTAAAATTGTGGCAGTGTCATGTTTCACAAGTTATTCTAACTGGCAAATGAGAAATATTGACATTTAAACCTAAATTTTATTTTATTGGGTTATACTTTATTGGGGAAAAAGTCAGGGGGAAAAGGACACCTTGTTATATTCCAAATTTGAGCCTTGGCGTGACATGGGCAGTTTCTGGTCATGTGCAATGAGGAACTGATTATTGTAACTTATTATAGTAAGGCTGTTTTAAAATCTTCAATGGCATTGTCAGAGTAGATTTGTATTAAAACATAATTTTTATTGACACAAAGAATGTGGAATTAATGACAGTGATTTTTTTCTATGAGAAGTGAGTTAATGAATGGCAAACTGGTCTAATGCTGGCATAAATGTATTTATGCTACTGCATCAAGTTTTAAGAGTTTCTTTGAAGCATCCTCTGTGAGCTGTTTGAAGTGTTGCCCTTGTAACAGCAGTGTCCTTATATATTGTTATTGTATTTGTATTTGTATTTATAAATAGTTTTACACTTGTATTTGGTGGACCGGAAATTAATAACATTGCAAGGAAGTGCTGTTATGACTCTGTATATTCTTCTGGGCAGCAGAAACCTGTATTGTTTTTTTTCTCTCCATTACATGCACAAACATGGGCTTGAAACATTTGCACACCACCCACCATCTGACACGATACCCACTTGATTTCACAGACTCAGACTGTTGAAGTCTCATATTAGCTTTGGGTAACTTGTAGAGTTTTTGACCTCTGATTCTGCTATGGAATATACATACATGTATGATATTTTAAAGGATATGTTCACAGAGTCTGTCCTAAAACAATAGTCAGGTGCTAATACAGGTTTTTCTTGCTGTGATCAATGATTACAGCAAGAAAAACCTGCTTCAATGCTAATATAGTCACCTGACTATTGTTTTTAAGACAGATTTGACAAATTGTGAACATATCCTTTAACCTAAGAAGCTGGTGCAGTGGCTTTGACAATATTGTGTTAGTGTTAGTGAGACAGCAGGGACAGCTACAACAAAATAGGTTCCATCATTGACTTATTGTGTCAGATATTTTTGATTATATGTTTTTTTTTTGGTTCCCCTAATGTAATCTCAGTGAGATGACAGGAGAATACGCTGCAATCAGAAACACATCCACTCAGCAAACATCTAAGTGGTCTACGATGCCAAACATGTCATCACAAACATCACAGCAGTATCCCAGCATGGATGATTTATTCATTCTTCTACTTAGCAGGGAGTACAGAGAGGCTGCCACTGGATGACACCTGTAAGTAGATTTTGTCGGAGGTGCTGGTTTTCAGTAAGTTGTGCAAGACAGTATGAACCTGAAATTAGATTTGTTTCAGGCACTGAAAGTGAGAGATTCAATCTGCCACTCTGCAGTGCGTAGTTAATGAGTCCTGGCCAGGAGGGTGTGGAGGGGACCGATGATGATAAAGTCCTCGTTGATGAAGAAGCATTTCAGCATGAATGGGACATGAAGAGAGAGGTCATCAGAAATCATTTCACATAAAACTAGATTGAATAAAATCACAGCGGTCAGGAGCACTTTGATTTTTCATAATGGGAAAGGAAATGGGCCATTCACCCACTCCAGACACACTGCATTAAGAAAACACATTTTTCACTCTTGTAAAAATGTCTCACTGTTTGGATGCCGACAATATTTTCAATCAATAAAGCTGTGATGCTTGTAAAATTCACAATTGACATTTTGATTACAGCACAACATAATGGGATCATTTTCACAAATGCATTTGTACATTTTGTAATTTTGAATAGCCTAAATTATGAGTGATACAGATAAGACTCAATGGAAAGGTACAAGTTTGAGCTGCGGTAGTTCATTGATTAATACATTGAAAACAAAGCGCTCTTCAGTCAGCCTGAGGCTATGTGCTGTATCAGTATGAAAAAGACTGCTTTACAATGAGACACAGAGACTCTAATGGTGTGTTGCCACCAAAAGCGAATTGAACGTTTCTGGCGGTGATATTACATACAAAGTCAATACAAAGACGTGAATAGACGCGAATTTGAGTCAGGCGGCGCGAATGACAGGACTTCTGCACGCTAATAGACGAAATTTGTGTCTTCCGCCTATTCGCGTTGAAAATTTTCAACTCGGGCGATATATTCGCATGACCTGTGTCGCAAAAGCCAATCATCCTGAATGAGTCACCAGTGGCAAGCTATCTGCGGCATAGAAAACATTTAATTTAACTGAGGTGTAGTGAACACACTGTGGGTGTCTCCATAAAATATATGGCTGCACAGCTGCTGTCATCAATAATAAACATAAATGAATGTGAGTTTAAGTTACACAGTATGTAGATATATATGTGTATATACAATAATGTTGCTGCCGTATTTATGCCTGATTTAGATTACATTATTTTGAGTGTGTGATAGAGCAGCTACAATGTTACCGTAGCATAGCTCTGATCGATCTGAACTCCATTGAGAAAACAAGCATTTTAAAAGTTGTTTGCTTGTTGTCTTGTGGACAGACCTGACAAAGCATCAGATTTTTTTACAATTTGGCATCATGATGTAGTTACTTAAGCATCCTTTTGATATGTTTATTGCAATTAAATCACAGCAAAATCTGTTTATTTTGGGTTCATACCGCTGTAGTAAACCATATGAAACTACCACTCACCGGAGACAGATGGACAGACGCTCCGCAGCTGAGACGGAACACCTGTAGTTGGTGTCCATCCGAGAAATCCTGGCACTGATCCTAGCTAACAGGTCATCAACTGGGCTCTGGTCAGCCTCAAGTAGCGCTGGAAGCGGCCATCATCCAGACGCAGTTCCTGGAGAAGGCGGTGAGATTCACCGAGCTGTGTGCGCCTCCGGATGATGTTATGAACCCAAACACTATGGCGTTTAGTTTTCCGACATTTTTGAGACTTCCACAACAGGTACAATGCAGCAATATCTATTATTTCGGCCATGTTAACGAAAAGAAATAAACGTTGTTGGCACTCCGTTATTTTCTCCCGAAAGAGAGCAAAACGGTTAATAACGGGTTTGTTTTTATTCGCATTACTCGCGCGAGTAACATGAATAAAAACAAATGATCCAGCGGTCAAACTGGAGCAAGTAAAGCGAGGCGAATATTCGCTTCGCTTTTGGTGGGAACACACCATTAGCCTGCAACCTCAGAACCTTAAAACTTTCTCACAGAGACCGCCTGATAGAGGTTAATGATGCTCAAGATGTCCTCAATTGTATGTTGAAGTGCTGCCCCCCATCTGACATATAACATATAGTTCTACTGTACATGTATAGTCACCAACAGTTAATAAAATGTAAAGATCCCAGCAAAGTTCTGAAAGATGAAAACAAAGTCATAGCAGATGTGTTGGCAGGGCTAGAGAAGCCAAAAGGTTCATGGTTTGGCAGTCATTGATAAGTGCACGCCAAGCTTGTTCGTTCACATTTTGGGAAAAATGCTTGTTCGCTTTCTTTCGTAGAGTGAAATGAAAATGGAGATGGATATTCGTCTCGTCAGTTTGCTAAGTCAGAGCTTCAGAGTCAGGATGTGGTTAGCTTAGATTAGCATAAAGACTGGAAGCAGGGGATACAGCTAGCTTGGCTCTTTCCAAGGGTGCCATGCCATTGTTCTGACGGGCCATTATTTCGAAACCTCATTCATCCGAAAAATGTCCCGTTGGACTAAAAGCCCATTTGTCCGACAATCCGTCATCCCGAAACAAACGCCCATTGCCCCAAAGGCCCATATCTCCGAAAATACACACTCTCCCTGCAGTTGTTAGTTCAGTGACCTGTCCATGGTGCTGAATCGACAGGGGCTAGGCTGTCTTTCTGGCCTTACACCAAACAACAAGCGATTTTACTGTCGCAGACAAATTTCCAATGTCAGAATAAACTCTTCAGAGTTTAACCTCAGTTGGTGCACGCCCCCATCAACTGAGTCATTAAATGTAGGCTGACTCAGTCAGAGCTATCTTAATACACTACAGTCTTTTTGTTGTCTTGGCTGTTCTGACAAATTTATCAATATCAACATGTTTGATATTAGTTATTAGATATTAGGGAGTTTTAAGTAATGGTTCATGCAATGTGTGAGGCGCAATGGAATGATTTACAACAGTATCAACTGCCAATGAAATTAATTTACTGTTTAGGTTTAGTCTCAGCACTCTTATCAGTGTTTATTTTCGACTGTAGCAGGTAGATGTTCAGTGAAAACACTCTGACAAACCCACTGTACACTACCTGCTCAGCACCAAACAGACCACAGACACAGTTAGACTAGCTGGTGATCTGTATCTGGATATTCAATTTTAGTTTTTTTTTTTCAGTTTATTTATATAGCGCCATATCATAACAAAGTTATCTCAGGGCACTTTTTCGTATAGAGCAGGTCTAGACCGACTCTTTATATTTACAGAGACCCAACAGTTCCCACCACGAGCAAGCACTAGGCGTCAGTGGCCCAGAAAAACTCCCTTTTAACAGGTAGAAACCTCGAGCAGAACCAGGCTCTGGGTGGGCGGTCATCTGCCTCGACCGGTTGGGTTGAAGGGGGAGGGGGGAGCGGGAGAGAGAGAGCAGGAAGAAAGAGAACATACAGCAACACAATACAGTTCCATATAGAGATGTAAAGTAATAGTTGTGGTAATGGTATTGATGTTAATAGTAATAGAAATAATACTAATAGCAATATTATAATAGTAATACTAATAATAAGAACAAAAGCAGTAATGGCAGCAGTGGGTGCAGAGCAGGAACACGGGGGCAGCAGGTGGCCTGCAACCATAGATCCAGACTCTACAGCTCCGGAGGCAGAAATACCTGCAGAAAGCAACAATTGTTATCTCGATTATCTCAATATGCAAATAAGCTAGGGTGGGTCTGGCATACTTGCCAACAAGGCAAAGCAAGACTTGCTAGCTAACATTACTGCTACTACTTGTAGCTTTTCGCAGGCTTGCTTGAGTTAGCAGGAAGAGGTGGAGTTAGGTGACCTTTCAACTTGCTGGGCAGATTTTTTTCTTAAGAATGTGGTTATGCTGTATGGATTGCATTTACACCTGGCTCAGATCTGATCACAATGCAAGACTGACCACCTCTCAATGTGGTCTGGATGATCCAATCGCATCTCAATCCCAATGCATTCAGCATGCATTTACACCTTGCATTAAATGTGTTTTTCCTAACATATATGGATACGGATCACATTTTAATGCCAGGTGTAAATGGGGTATCTCTCTCTCTCTCTCACTGCCTCACTCACTCTTAGCCTGTGGTCCCAATTCTCTTGGTAAGTGTCCGGAACGTGTGTTCCTGCTCTTTGCAGTGACTAAAATGTTTTCAGGCGGTCCGTTAATTACAGACACACCAGTCTCCCATGGCTCTGAAAAACCAGGGTGTGTGGGATGGAGGGAGAGACAGAGGGAGGGGTGAGGAGGGCCGGAGAAAGCAGAATCCCAGCATGGGACAGAGGAGACATTCCTGCAGGTCTTTTCAGCTCAGACCACCACAGATTCACAGCTTAACTCTTTACTAACAACTGTGGTAGCTAACAGATCTCAGAATTGATCAGATTGTGTTGAGTCAGTCATCAACATCTCAACCTAAGCATCACAAGCTACAGCTGCATCACTGTGACACAATAGAAGCTTACACTGAAAAAAACAAAACAAAAAAGTCACAAGTCACAATATTTTATTTTAGGATTACCAATATTATATAACCATGTGAAGTCACATTTGCATGAAAAAGATGCACAACTTGTACAAACTCAAAACTTCCTCCGTATTTGCCTGTCTTGATAAATTTGGTATTATACATTTCCACAGCATTAATTCCGTTAGTACATACCATACTCTCCACTCTGCTGCTCTTGCTTTCTTTTTTTTTCTTTGGTTTTTAGCTTTGTTAAGCTACCATCAATGAATCGCAACACTTCCTGCACAGGTGTTTCACGTTAAAAGTCTTCCAGTGTCTCGAATGGCATAATACACTGCAAAAACACTTCTAAGTAAGTAAAAATCTCAGAGATTTTCATTTTAATAATATATACTATTTAATTTAATAATATATATATAATAATACTGTTATAATATGTATTATGTATAATAGGTATAATATGTTAACAATAACATTTATTCATTAAAATGTCTAAAAACAACTAGCCCTATATTATATGTTTTGTTGAGTTGTGTACTTACATTATCCCAAATGTTTCCAACAATGTCCAAACCAAGAGAAATCCGTAATTTCATTCAAGGTAAAGGTCCGTTTCATTTTGTCACCTGTCAATTGTGTCATATGCCCTTTACCCCCTCTAGTTGCTATAACTTCCGGGTAAACACAGGATACGTCAGAGAGTGAGGAAGGAAGGACTTAAATCTGATTGGCTGTTGCATTCAAAGGGCCATAGGAGTTTGGCACCTGTTCACCTGTGGTGTAGAGCACTCCAGACTGGCCCGCTGGTGTGAGCCTCCAAAATGCATGGTCTGGATTTCTTCACTGTACTTGCATGAGTAATATTCACTAAAATCCACATGCATGAGGCACTCGTCGCCCTTCAATTCCTCCTGAGGTCCCTGTAGACGTCAAACTGCCATTTAATGTTGAAAAAATGGCACCTAAAATGGAGAAGCCTCTCCTGGAATTGTGTGCTTTGCTTGTCCTACGTTGTTATTTCCCTTTTTTATTGTGATTGATGACATTTTCTCATCCTTCATGATCTTCTCTGTCATCCTCTGTCATCCACTGAGATAAACAAATGTTCTCTTGCCCAGGAGTTTTCAGCATTGGGTGACAAGTGTGGAGGCATTCCCTGCACTCACGATAAGCACAGGCTTTGGAGTCACACATGGTTGCTTCAGACATTTCCTCAATATTTCTTGAACTCAAAAGGGTCTGAGATGGCAAAAGGAGGTGTATGACACCAGGCCAAGGTGCTCAGAGAAAAACTTGGGAACCTTCAGTTAGCAAAGTGATTCATTGTTGAAGGAGGTGAAAATTGGGAAATAAATGTGTAGATACTTACTGTACTTGCTGCAGTTGTTTCAACCTCCATTGAAGAAATCAATGTTATTTTTGCAGTTATTTGGTTATATTGAAAATATGGTAAGTATTGAACAAATTGAAATTTTGACCTGATGATGGTGCTAGATGAAAAGTCAAATGATCACCAAAGTCATTGAGATTCATTCCTCTGAATGTCTGTACCAAATTCTGTGCCATTCCATCTGGTAGATGTTGAGATATTTTACTAGATAAATGAAAATTTGGCCAGCTGGTGGCACCAGGGGGAAAGTCAGGGGATCACTGAAGTAATTGAGTTTCATCCTCTGGGGGCCATGAACTACATTTTATGGCAGTCCAACCTATAGTTGCCGAAACATTTCATTCAGAACCAAAACAGTCAACATCATGGTGGCAATAGAGGAAAAGCAGAGGGAACATCAAAGTCATTCGGAAACATATGAATGTAATTACAAAATTTCATGGCAATCCAGTAGTTGATGAGATATTTTAGTCTGGACCAAAGTGGTGGACTCACTGACTGACATTGCCATGGAAGAGGATTTGCAGGGTACAGAACCAACCAGACATCACACTGCTCAGAAATTTGGCCTGGGAGTGTTCACACTGTAGCAACACTTTATCACTGAGATCCTTCGGATCATGTGCAGCTGCAGTCTGTTCCTGAGGTGTGAATTAGATTTTGCTGGAATGTTCTCTCATTTGTTAAATGGGAGACTTTGAAAATGCCACAGGCTTCCCACCCTGAATGCTCCGGTATATTTAAGCGTGAAAATCTGATGTGGCATTTATGTGTTATTTATTTTATTTTATTTTTTACATATTTTCCAGATGATTGCACACACTTGATGTCACCTTCTGATAGGCTGCGGTGTTATTTGGCATCTTTGGGTGTCAAAGGTGGAGAGTTTGTGCTCAGATTTTTTATTGTAGTTTGATAGCACAATCAGAATTATTGAAAGGAAAACACAGGCAGCAGGCTGCAGGAGGGAGAGAGAGGTGCTCGCTTTTATTAGCTTTGCTATTGATCACGCTTATGATAAGATAACACAGGCAAGAGAAATTGGAATATGATACGTTCCGCTGCATTCTGGGGCCATTTCCACAGTGCGGCAGTTCATATACAGTATTAAATCTAAACCACAGCAGGGTTGCATGGGTGTTTAATAGGCAGATTCTAACACCAAACATGTTTATATCCAGAATATGTCTACATAATTCACATGGATGTCAGGTATATGGACACCTGAACAAAGTATGTGGACAGGCAAACACTCCACCCATATGTGATAGTGGAACATGTCATTGTGACACCATGGGTGTGAACTGGCTGCTATAACGACCCCCCTCTAGTTTCAGGCTTTCCACCATATGTTGGAACCTGGCTGCAGGGATTTGCTCCCATTCAGCCACAACAGCATTAGTGAAGTCCAACACTGTTGTTGGGTGATAAAGTGAGGGGCTCATTCCACCAATTTTACAACATGGAAGTTGCAATTTGCAACATGAGATGATTTCCACTCACACAATTAATTCTGATAAGCTCCATACTGCGTGTGCATGAGCATGCAAGAGTCCTTTAGGACAAATGTATCTGCAATTTGTGAGTGACAAACGGAAAGCTGACACTAATTGTGATCTGTGTATAAGCAGTGCTCACAAATCCGGGGGCACATTCTCCTAGAGAAATTTGCTGTTATCAAACAAAAACATCTGCCAGTGGGGTAAGATTAAAATGACTTGATAAGATTTCTTCAAACTTCCATAAATTAATTATGTACTGCCTTAATATAATATTACCTCACTTACTTTGATATATACTTTATGTTTTTTGCAGTCGTCTTGTTTTCCCATCACATATATTTGGGTGCTGTGGCTGGGAAGAAGTTTAGTTAGACTGTATTATATAGACAAAATTATTAAATAATAATAATAACAATAACAATAATAATAATAATAATAAATAATAATAATAATAATAATAATAATAATATCTTTGATTATGAATTGTCTTTTGGCCAGTGCTAAACATTTTAACACTATTACAGACTTGACTTCATGACTCTAGTTTGTTTTGGCTGTGTATTATTATTTTTTTCTTTCCTTGGAGGTAACGTTGGGATACCTGCAACACAGCTAGAGGAGTGTGATAGCAGAAAGTGTTTCATCTATTTAAAATGTCAATAGTAAATGTCAGGGTTTGTTGTCAGTCCCTCACAATTAAAGAGCAAACTGCTTCTTTCTGGAGCTGTCACTTTGCACAGATGTTTAACAGTCATACAGAGAGAGATCCATCATAGAGCAGGGACACCAGCTTCTTCACTGACAATAGTTTCAATTGACCAGAATGTAATGCAGTCACAAGACACCTTAATGTTGGAATAAGGATGTTCTTTTGGCCATAGTCGCATCTACAAGTTCACACACCTATTGACTGAACTCTGTGGTCATTTGGAGGCTGGTCCTGTTGCGTTGGACATTATATTGAAAGGTGTTTATACTCTGTCCCGCTCATGTATTTACTGGAGCTTTTGTTGACATAGTGTCTATGTTCAGCTAAAGCTGAACATTATATGTTTAATTTATTAAAACTCACTTATATAGAGCAAAGCATCCAGATTGAAAAAGACACAAACAGTTTTTATAAATGTTTTTGAGGTAATTTTACATCTCTTTGTGTCTCCTGTCATTTTGTGTCTCATTGTGGTTGCATTGTATCTTTGCAGTTGTTTTGTATCTTTGTATCTCTTTTTCTTTGTTTTGCATCTCTTTGTTGTTGTTTTGCATATATTTGTGGTCGTTTTGCGTCTCGTTGTGGTTTTAACTCAATGTTTAAGGTTTTATTAGGTTTAGGCAGCTAAAGCTATTGCGGTAAGCTTAGGGAAGGATTGTTGTCTTGTTTTAAACCCTGCAGGCCACAATTTGCATTGTTGTATTGCACATTGCAATTATGTAAATCCAGTTACAAAATGCATTTGTTTGAATTCTGAAGGTGTCAAAACAACCACAAAGAGATGCAAAACAACTATAAAGGGATGCAAAATGACAACAGAGAAACACAAACAGAGATTACAACAGAGATTCAAAACGACTACAAAGAGACACAAATGATCACAAAGAGATACAAACAATGATAAAGAGACACAAAACAACCACAAAGAGATGCAAAATTACTGAAGATGCAAAAGGACCACAAAGAGACAAAAAATGACAAAATGACAAAACACCGACAAAGAGACCCAAAGTGGCCACAAAGTGTCTTAGTCCTTTTGTGTCTCGTGACATTTTGACTTGTCAAAGAACAGGTGTTACTAACATTAATGTTGGCTCAGTTTTGTCTCAGTGTCGCAGTAAGCCATGGCAGTTGGACAGTGAGCCAGTAAGAACAATACCAGGATCCTGAAACTGAAGCAGCAAAATGAAATTTAGCCATTATTCATTTGCAACATGGTAGATATTGGAGGCGGGATCAGGAATTATTGGTCCTCTGAGACATCCCTTTAGGAAAACACATTACAACAGGGCAGCCACTGCTACTAGCTCATTGTTGGATTGATAATCCTTTTCCTGGGATATTTTGTATAGTATTCTGGGAAATGTAGGAAAAAACTGGCTGTTTCCCAGCTGTATAAACTGAGCAAGTGGTTTTTGAATCAGTGGCTTCATTTCACAGCAGCTTCTTTTTTTGGTGTCTCACCAACTTGCTGGTTTGTCAGACAGCTGAGAATCTCCAGAGGGTGGAAAAGAAATATGTGTGGAAGTATTTGAAAGCGTCTGATCAGCAATGGAATTGCCTGGCGCTTCACCAGGGTCACTGCTGACACATCACTATGCTCCTTCACACATGAAATGTGAGTGTGTGTGTGTCTCCACACCGGACCGACCGGACCAAAGCAACTCTGAAATCTCAGCAAACAGAAAGGTTCAGCACTCTCCTCCCCATCTCCCTAGCCAACTCATCTCCTCCTTTCTTTGTTTCCTTTCTATTCCTTTGTTCTCGTTTCCTTCTTTCCTCTCCTCTCCTCTCTTCTCCTCTCCTTTCCTCCCCTCTCATTCTCTCCTCTCCTCTACTTTCTTTCTCCTCTCCTTTCCTCCCTTCTCTTCTCTCCTCTCTCCATCTCCAGGACCACCTGCCAGCGCCTGCTTTTTGACCCGGTTCACGGCGTTGCTCAGGGGCCCCTCAGCACCTCGCTATCGGCAGGAAGCGAGTTGCTCATCTGAGACAGGGGCCGGCCTCCATCGATCCCTCCACGGCCCCGGCCTTCACGCTCAGCAAATCTAACATTTGTAGCGTTCATGAAGTTAGTGATGTCTCTGAGGTATGTACACCGCAGACGTGCTCTATATCCACCTTGTTCCATTTATCCCACCTCTTCATCTCCTTTCCTTTTATTTCACTTTCTTTCATTTGTTTTTTCTTAATATACTGTTTTTCATTTATCTTTTTTCATTTCATCTGTGTGAGTTTGCACCTTCAAGGGTTATTGATGTCGGCTTTAAATTAAATCAAATAGAAATTCACATATTGATGTGTCCATTTTGTCCAGACTTCTTTAACATAATGGATTAAATGTGGCTTGTTTGATTACATATTTATTGTAGGTTTGATCAATATTGCTCTCGATGTGGAAATCCCACAACACACATTGATTCTAATGAGATATTTTGAGTATTTTTCCTCTTCTTGTTAGTATACCATCACTGTCCCATGATGCGCTCAGGCTGTTTCAAACAGAGAAACAGGCCACTGGCAGCTGCAATCCATGATACATGGGTGTTACATACATAAAGTTATACATGTCAGGCTCATTCACCTTCACTGAGGTCTTTTAGTCAGGCTGTTCAGTCAAAACACAGGGCCTGTTATTTAGCCACTGATTCAGATAGATAGATGGGATTCAAATAAAGAAACAAAAAGGTAAACCTGCACACAGGCTGCTCTTAAATGCTGCTAATAATAATAGCACTCCAGGTATCACACTGATGACCATGATGTCTCTTTTTCTTCTGCTGGTTCTATTGTTAGTCTTTTATTCTTCTTAAGGATTATTTGAATGTATCATTGCTAATTTGCAATTCATGTTTTATGTGTAATGTGAAACAATCCACTGTTTTAGAAGTGTGTTAAACAAATACATTTTATTACTATTATTGGGGTGTATGACATGCAGCAAAGGTCACCTGGCTGGAATCGAACCGGCAATGTTGGGGCATGCACTGGAACCACTCAGCTACCATGGCACTCTGTATACTGTTGACATATAATCATAATATAATAGAAACATATAAGGTATGCAAAAATTGCTGTAAATTGAGGCATTAGAGTTCTAGGTGTTAATTACCATTCCTGGTGATTTCGCATGACTGGAGGAGACGGTCACTCACTGCTTTGACGTTACTTTTTAAGGCATCCACGATGTGTGTACTCTGTTTTGCAAGACTAGTGACTGCAACTGCAGGTTAATGGTCTGAAATGATTGGCTTAGACCTTACAGTGCCAATCATACCCACATTCATGTTTGTAGTTGGACGCCTGTTCCTAACAAGTAGTATGGTATGTAGCCTGGGCTCTACACTGTCTCTGGTCACGGTGGCAGTAGGGTGGGGCTGAGGAAAGACAACAAGAGCCTCTCTGCATGTTCGGCAACATTTGTTCAGTTTGGTGTCACAGTGAAAGTTCTGTCACAAAACAATATTGTTATACATCCTTGTGGATTTTTAAGTGGGTATATGGAAATCCTGGAGCTTTCTTAGTGGGTATATGGTGTATACCTGTGTATCACGTACACTACACCACTGCCCCACTCCTTGACAGAAGACTATAAAACAGGAAGAAACCCAAAGATCAGTTTCCGTCTTTGCATCTCGTTTTGTCCTCACTGGGTTTCTGATCTCTGTCTGGAGCTGCTGGCCCACTCACACGGAACTCAGCTGAATCCCTGAGCCACACAGAACGTGCTGAAGGCCGGCATCCAGCCAACTCTGAGAGACAGAAACCTTCTACAAGAAACCTGCTCCAGTCTAACTGCTCACCTGCGTTTCTAACACGACAAAAGGTATAACAGTCAGAATTGTGACAAACTGTGACGAACACCAAAATACTGCCACCGCGTCTCCAGCACACCCAAGTGGGGGTGTGGGAAGATGTTATCATCCTGCTGCCTGTTGAGAGAGAGACAGCCGACTCAAGCCGAGTCGCCACATGGGACAGAGTGCACCTGAGGATGCCCAAGAGCCCCAGAGAGCTCCACACGAGAATCGACACTGCGTCTCCCTCCTCCCCTCCAGAGCAACTTCTCCCCTGAACCACCAGGTGAAACTTTACTTTTCCTGTGATATTGGGGTTGATGCTGTAGATTACTAAGAGTAATTAACTATAGGGATGATATTGAATTGCTTACAGTATTTCAAGTCAATTCAATTCAGTTTTATTATATAACACCAAATCATACCAGAAGTTATCTCAGGCCTCTTTCCATATAGAGCAGGTCTAGACCGACTCTTTATATTTACAGAGACCCAACAATTCCCACCATGAGCAGCACTAGGCAACAGTGGCAAGGAAAAACTCCCTTTTAACAGGCAGAAACCTCGAGCAGAACCAGGCTCTGGGTGGGCGGTCATCTGCCTCGACCGGTTGGGTTGAGAGAGAAAGAGAGGGAGAGAGAGAGAGAGAGCAAGCAGGAGGAAAGAGAACATACAGTAGTACAGTACAGTTCCACATAGAGATGTAACAGTAATAGTAATGGTAATGGTAGAGGTAATGATATTAATTTTAATAAAAATAATAATAATAGCAGTATAATAATAGTAATACTAATTATAAGACCCATAACAGTAATAGCACTAGTGGCTGTTGAGCAGGAACATGGGGGCAGCAGGTGGCTGCAACCATAGATCCAGACTCTACAGCTCCGGAGGCAGAAATACCTGCAGAATTTTTCACTGGTGCTTCCAATGAACAACCTCTCAGCTGCTGAACGATACTTTAAGGTGATTTCACTGGAGAAAAAGTTTTCATCCACTTAGTGGTCTCCTGTGTTTCCACAAATTATTCACTGTTATCTGGTATACGGTGGTCCTCATTCAGTCATTAATTGTCTGTCGCTGTGTTCATGGCTTCATTTATGCACTTATTATTTGTTAATCGCTGGATTCATTGCATTTATTCATGGTTGCATTTATCCACTAATTTCTATGTTTAGTAGTTATTAGTTGTATTTTAGTAGTTTAATAAACCTTTCATTTATAAAGAACTTGATTATGTGGTTTGTGGTTATGAAGTATTACGGTCACTGTACACGAGTCAAGAACTTAGTAACAACCTCCAGAATTGAGACTGAATTAATTAATTGGCATTTTCCCTTTTCTAAGGGCGAACCACGAGGTGAATTTAATGCAAGTTAAATTCTGTTATTTAGTATAAATACAGATTATTTCTGATAGCCCGAAGTTGAGTGCAATCACTCTATATTGTCTTTTGTA
This sequence comes from Macquaria ambigua, assembly GCA_008360985.2. Lineage (NCBI taxonomy): Eukaryota > Metazoa > Chordata > Actinopteri > Centrarchiformes > Percichthyidae > Macquaria > Macquaria ambigua. Next base: position 75,903 of record VMKM01002240.1, read on the forward strand.
CCAATTAATGTGTAAACAATGCATAATTTTGGTGAGTCCCTTTGAGGCTTATTAATTATCGTTACATAATTTTGGTGCTGCCTTTATTAAGTGATATTAATGCTATAGAACCATGTGGATAAGCCATCTGTGTGTATTTCCTACAAAATGACATGCATCATACAACACATAATACATCACAATATATTCAGCATTATGGGTCATTATTGTATAGAGTAGTGTGTTGTACAATAAGTTCCTGAATACTTGACTTGAAATAACAGTTTTGAAATAATTAAGCTATACACAATTACACTCCAAAGGTTCTTTGGCTCTCAAACTACTTCTCACCGGCATACAGTAGGTGAGGTAACTAGCCTGACTACAGTAGCTGACTGCTAGGACTTGTTGGCTAGCAGTGTGTGTGACTGGCAGACTGGCTGCAGTGACCACACACAGCAGCGTTGGCTTCTTGGTGGATTTACTGCTGTATCAGCCAGCTGCTTCATAATCATCTCCCTCCACAGCTCTGCCTCAATGCCTTTTTCTTTATGGCCTTCTTTAGCATCCAGCACTGCTCTCCTCTCTTTCTCTAGTGCCATTTCACTCACTTTTCATTTAAATACTTCAGTTCAATTCACTTTTTCAAGGCACTCTTGAAAAGGAAGTGTCACTTTGAATACATCTGCTATACAAACAAATGTGTTCTTGACATGATGTGTATGACTCGCTTCCATGTCTTTTTTTTTTTTTTTTTTCTCCGAGTATGGATTCATTCTTGACATTTAGAAACAGTATGTGTAAGAAGCTAAGCTCAAAGAGCCACTTACTAGCTTTCGGAGCTTTCAACCACTTATGGTCTTCATTCAATCATTCAACGGACAATGGAGCTGGCTCAAGGGTCATCACATCACCTAAGCATTAAACTGACTGACCAGCCGCACAACGGCTCATGTTTCAATCTTTTCTTTGCCGGCCGATATTGAAAGCAGTAAAGTGACCTCAGCCCCTGTAAGTCTCCACCTTTACTGACGGTCCAGACAGGGGTTCAGAGCTTGTTGAACTACTAGCTTAGCTTAGCGAGGCTTCAGCAGATGCAGCAGAGGCAGTGGAGAGTGACAGAATGGGGGATCTGAAGTGGGAGGGAGCATGTAAATTTGCCCCAAACACTGATCAACACTGTGAACTATTAGCTTACTTTTAGTAGTAGTAGTAGTTATGCTACCACTCTTTTTGCACACTGTCCATCTCTCAGTGTCTTTGCAAATTACAAACCCAAACTCTCCACACTACCGACACGACGGTCTACAGTTCTGTGTGACTGTAGCTGCCCCAAGTTGTTTTTAATAGTGACTGTACATATATTTTACTAACTAAAAAAAGCGGATTTAGTGTGTAGTTACTCTGTAAGGTGTTGAATGGTTTGTGATAAGTGCTGAAAATCTCCTAAATCTCCATACACTGAGGAAGGCCACAAGCTGTGGTAAAAACTTTGGAAACAACAAGTAAGATGACACTTGAGCTCAAATAATGTTGTGATTTTGAAATTAAAGTTCTCTTTTATTCAAGATATACATCTGCTCCCCAGTTGTGTTGAATAGCATCTCTAAAGCCTGAGGTCACTGTTTCTATTTTGAAACACACTGAGTTTATTTGTTTGGTAGAAAGTAAATCTACTGAAACGTCCTGGGAATGAACTATTTCTATTCTATGAAGACTGACCTCTTTTTATGATTGTGTGCATGTGAATCATCAATTAAATGTATGAAGTAAAAAGGATTACAGAAGAGTAAGAGTGTTCAAAACAAAAGGTGTGTCCCTGGCGGGAAAATGACACCTGCTTTTTAACGGGGAGACAAATCTTACCTTTGATGTCTTTCCATGTGTAAAAGTGGTCAGAGGCTATTTCATTTAGTCACAGTAACACATGTCACCACTACCACTTTGGCTTCAGCATTTCCATGGCAATAAGAAACCCCGGAGGCCTCTCAGAGCACGGCAAGTATCGATCCGCTGATATTACATGTAAACCTCTGAGGCCCGGCCCTCATTCACAGGTCATTTTTTGAGTGACTGAAAGAGTGAGAAAAACAATGTAGGATGGACTGGTGAGCAGTAAAAAAGATATGTGTGTGTGTGTGAGAGAGTGTGTGTGGGTGGGCTGGGGAGTGGCGGTCAGGGAAAACAAGAAGAAGACAGAGAGAAAGAAAGGAGAGGATGAAAAATCTGTGTTTTGATTCAGCTTTTCTTCCTTCATGTCTGGTTAAGGAATCTACTGGTGCTGACCTCCACATCAATCATTGTTATAGCCAGTGAGGAGAATGTCGAACTCAGGGCTGCAGTGTGTGTGTGTGTGTGTGTGTGTGTGTGCGCCTGCCGATGCATCCATGTGTATGTAAGCGTGCATGTCTGCTCACACACATTCCTCTCTCTCTCTCAGTAGAAGAGCAGAGGCTGTATATCTCCTGTGCTTACAGGTACCACCTTTTCTCACAGCCCTGCCAGAGGCACTGGAGCCTGACTGAGAGGAAAGTCCACCCTAACACACTGTGAAGGAACATTCCGGTATAATAGTTTTGGTCATCATTTCTATCAGTTGTGAAGTCACTGTACTCACCAAAGTAATTGCTGGATTCTAGAAACACTGTGACATCACTAGAATGTCTGAAGATGTCAGAAATAGTTCCTGACTACACAGGAAAACTGTGCGCACAAATACCTGGGTAAAAGTTGAAGTATTTGGGCATTTTATGCCTTTATTAGAGAGTTGACAGTAGAGTCTGGATTTGTATCTGTATCTTTGTATCTTCAGACTGTACCAGAAGTGGGTGTGGCTAAAACAGGTGGCTTACTTCTAACTTCATTTTCTGCATTAAATGGTTTTCTACAGCCATTTATACTCATACATATATTTATACAGTATGTTTCACTGCCAACAAAATAATATCATATTTTAACCATGTACCTGAATTAATCAAATAATAAAATACAATACATACATATATAATACACAAAATTGGAGATTGTGTATATAATGGGAGGAGGCTCAGATTAATGTAAAGTTGGTCTGAAATGTCTACGATGAAATGAGAAAGCTATTGACAAAAAACAAAAAAAGGAGATTCCCTCTAAGGATAAGCAGATATAGATAATGGATTTCAAAAATGAGAGCTATTGACACAAATCTGAAAAGATCCTTGGTCCATTAGCATGCACCTTTGAGATGGTCCCTAACTTCAGCTCCTCAGTTTCCTTCTACGCACAATGGCAGACTTCAATATCTGATCACGAGGTAAAAATAACACCTGTAGAACATCAGTCAGCTTTATTCCGCACTGCACAACTAATTTGGTGAAAGGTTATTGAGGATGAGTGTCGCTGAATGTCTGAACTTAAACCTAAGTACACCTCTGTGTTTTAGTTTATAGGCTATTTGTTTACATTTTGGCACTTCTGCATCATAAAACGTCCTGTTGCTGTTGTGGACCCAAGTGCAGACAGGCGGGGAGGCTGAAGTAGTTCAATGATTTATTCAACACAAAAATTAACTTACAAGTAGAAACTCAGGAAACAAGGGAACTACACACAGGGAGACCAAGAACAGAGAAGCTGAGGCACAGGGAGAGAACTAACGGCAACAATGAACCCAGAAAAAATGAACCCAGAAAAACCAGACCCGGGGCTGGACAGGACCTCTCAGGCGGACGGCCTGGAGGCAGGGCAGAGGCCAGACAGGACCCTTCAGGCGGACGGCCTGGAGGCAGGGCAGAGGCCGGACAGGACCGCTTAGGCGGACGGCCCGGAGGGCGACCAGACACGGGGAGCCGCTTTGGAGGACGGACAGGATGCCGGCGATGACGAAGGAGCCGCTCTGGAGGACGGACAGGATGCCGGCGACAACGAAGGAGCCGCTCCGGAGGACGGACAGGATGCCGGCAACGAGGAAGCTGCTCGACAGGAACAGGAGACTGCGGCTGGACGGGCACAGGAACAGGAGACTGCGGCTGGACGGGCACAGGAGGCTGAGGCTGCGGCGGCAGCTGGACGGGCACAGGAACAGGAGGCTGCGGCGGCAGCTCGGCAGGAACAGGAACAGGAGGCTGCGGCGGCAGCTGGACGGGCACAGGAACAGAGGCAGGCATTGGCTGGACCGCCGACTTGGGAATAGGAACTGACGTCGGCCGGTTCGCTAACCAGGTCCGGGGAGCAGGAGTAGGTCGGACCACCGACTCGGGAACTGGATCAAGCGTTGGCTGGACCACCGACTCGGAAACAGGAACTGGTGTTGACCGGACCGCCGACTCGGGAACAGGAACGAAGGTCGGCCAGACCGTCAACCGAGTCCGAGGAGCAGGAGTCGGCCGGACCACCGACTCAGGAACTGGCGTTGGCTGAACTGCCGACTCGGGAACAGGAACTGATGTCGGCCGGTTCGCCAACCGGGTCTGGGGAGCAGGTGTCAGCCGGACCACAGACTCTGGAACTGGATCAAGCGTTGGCTGGACCGCCAACTCGGAAACAGGAACTGATGTCGGCCAGTTCGCCAACCGGGTCCGGGGAGCAGGAGTTGACCGGACCGCCGACTCAGGAACAGGAACTGGTGTTGACCAGACCGCCGACTCTGGAACAGGAACAAAGGTTGGCCGGACTGTCAACCAGGTTCGAGGAGCATGAGTCGGCCGGACCACCGACTCAGGAACTGGCAGTGGCTGAACCGCCGCCTCGGGAACAGGAACTGATGTCGGCCGGTTCAATTTCAACAAATTGGTCTCATTCACCCATTCACACTCACACACCGATGGAGGCGAAGCTGTCATGCAAGGTGCTGGCCTCCATCGGGAGCAACTTAGGGTTCAGTGTCTTGTCCAAGGACTCTTTGACATGGGGACAGGAAGAGCCGGGGATCGAACCGACAAACCCTGGGATTAATGGATGACCCGCTCTACCTCCAGAGCCATAGCTGCCCCTGAAACACATCAGTTTAGACAGTGGGAGAGATAAAAGAACACCAGAGCAATGATTTGACAGAGCTGTGAGGGGGGTAAGGGTGTCAGTAGTAGCGAGGTGCCGGACGGAGGTGTGTGTCAGGGTTCAAATGCATTTTTTGAAATTGTAAAGGGGGTGTGTTCAATCAACAATAGGGAGTTATGTCATGTCCACCCAAAACGTTGAAAGGTCACCCATACAGCAGCCATTGGTCACTGACACTGAGTATAGTATAAGCAGGGCACACTGCATGGTTCTCGCCCAGTCTTTACAGTCTTGTGCACTCACCTGCAAACCTCCACAATGATGTCGTTGTGGCTAGCACATGAACTGGGAAACATCTGAAACATCTCGGCCTGCAGCCACTGCACTTGGCTCCTTGATGATGATCGGCTCATTGGTCTGTGGTACCCTTGAGCCAATTGCTTCCTCTTCGGCCTCCTTCAAAAACACACCAGCAACCAGACTGCTTATGTATTTTAAGAAATAAAAATTCAATTCAATTCAATTCAGTTTTATTTATATAGCGCCATATCATAACAAAGTTATCTCAGGGCACTTTTTCTAGTAGAGCAAGTCTAGACCGACTCTTTATATTTACAGAGACCCAACCTTTCCCACCATGAGCAAGCAATATGCGACAGTGGCAAGGAAAAA